>JAXCGZ010000856.1:0-20000 GCA_037179515.1 Halocaridina rubra
GAAGGCAACCGTCCTAGCCCTTGGTAGAAAAGGGAGTCCGTGACGTAAAACCGGAACATATATATATATATATATATATATATATATATATATATATATATATATATATATATATATATATATATACATACAAGGAGACAGCATGGTAATCTTGTTTAGTAACCCTCGTCAAGTTAATAGCTTTCAATGTATTTAATGGTGGTAGACGGAAATGTCATTTTTTGTTTCGTAACCCTTGTCAAGTTGATGGGTTCTGATTTTCTCGTATTTTATGGTGATACAATGTCTTCAAGAGCACAGCTTTTAGTAATGGTAAGAGCTATGTTCCTACAGTCTCCAAATATGACAGTCTGGAGCTTTATAGTTTTGAAATAACTGCAACTTTAGTCTGTATAATAAATCCGAGTTGCATTTCCTCCATCGCTAAGGACATTATAGTTCGAATTTAAAATAGAAAATGGCTGCATTTATATGTCAGTTTCAGAATGTTTTAAAGGTTCCATTTATTTGCTTTCTTTACGAGTGTGACACCAGGACGAGCCAAAATAAATAAATAAGTAAAACAGCCCTCATAGGGCCTGGGCGAGAAGAAAATAAAGTAAAGAGAAACAGAGATGGAGAGTATTTGCTCCTTTTTATCATTATGTTGTTGTGACCACCTTGCATCTGTTCCATTAATATCACAGAAAATTTCTGGTGGAAATTTAAATTCGAAGACAAAATGGTTTTTGTGACTGAAATGCAATACATTTACATTTCTATACATTATTATTGGGTGCATGAATATGATCTGTAAAGCTGAACAAACAATAATATTGTTTAATCTATAGTGATGATATCCAATATATATATATATATATATATATATATATATATATATATATATATATATATATATATATATATATATATATATATATATATATATATATATATATATATATATATATATATATATATATATATATATATATATATATATAAATCATTCTTAGAGTGCTGCCACAGCCCCTCTGTGACACTATGCATACATAATATCCAAGGAAGAATTTTACCACGACTTTTAAGCTTAGTTTTTCCGCTCCTCCCCTCCCCCAATCATTTATAAACGGCATAAAATCTCCGATGCTCTCCGAAAATTTTTGGAAAAACTTTTGTGTTTTTTCCTGAAGTTTCCGAGATGACTTAGAGCAAACAGTCTGAGTGTAGTTGTATTCTGTACGTTATTATTTAAGGGAATATATGTAACATACTTAGGCGTCTCAACGAGAAATTAGACTGAAAAAAATTCTGACTTTCTTATGAGTGTCACACCATGACGGGCAATGATTATTGGCCCTCATCGGGCCTAGCCACGAAGAGTACAAAGAAAAGAGAGAGAGAGTTATGGAGCGTTGAGACTTGTCAGATGCAAAGGGATAAGAAGAGATGTGAAACGAATATGAAAGACCATTCGGTGTAGATTTAGGCATAGAAAAAGAACCGTAATTGAAGGAAGACTTAACATTGAGCTGTCCTGGACAGTCCTATTTATGTCCAAAAGACCTTTAGCTGTAGTATTGCAATGGGTGGCTTGTGCTATTGAGCAACTTACTACACGGTAAAATAGGAGCCATCATTCTCATAATATAATGGAGAAAAATAATTTATTTCCTGGCAAATCTAAAACTGGGCATTTAGTTAGCGTGAAATTGGAAATATTCGCTCCTTTGTGTATTGGATGATAAAGCTAAATTAGGACTCACTACTTGACTGAATAGTTAGAAACATTAATTTCTTTTTTTTAATGTAAGAAGAAATATATTTAGCTAAATAAAGTAACAATGATCCTTTTCTAAGGCATGTGAGCAGTAGATTTTCATTTTTTTTTTACACCTGTTTCATCCCCGAGTATTTTATGTTGTTTAAGCAGGTTCTCGATATTGCAGGATTGTTCATATGTTTTGAATGTAACTAAACCTAAATATCGTCGTAAAATGGTTGTTTTTATGTTAGGTGAGGTTAGGATGTCCTATGTTAAGTTAGGTGAGGTTTGGTTAGGAGTTATCAACTACGGTTTTGGGGGTCAAATTTGTTCAAAACATCAAAAACCATTAAAAAAAATTCACACAAATAAATATTGAACGAAATCGAACTGGACACTGTGGATGGTAACAAATGACAACATTTTTCTTTTTGCTTATTTTACTTTCATTTTCTTTTATTTTTATTTATTATTCATTTACTTAAAACTGGAGTGCTTAGAAACATGCAAGGAACAGAGTGCATTTAACTAGTGGAAAAATATGAATAAACAATATACGTTATTGATATCTAGTAATTTCAACAAAATACACACATGCATACACACACACAACTCCACACGCGCATACATACTGGTAGTTATAGTTGTAAGTTTTGGAAAGAATGTTCGTGCAAGAGAACTTAATATCTTACAGAATACTTTGAAAAATTCTCTTTTTTCCCCCTTTACTGAGGAAACTCTTTTAATGTTCTAATGTATTCTTTTCCTTTCGCGATACCGTGTACCTAATGGCTCTCATGGGAAAATGAGGAGGCGTGTGAGACACCATGGGTAAAAATAACCAGAAGTCTGTATGATTCTTAAAGAGAGAGATATATTCTGTAAGGTAACAATATGAGACATTAGCAGAGTTGGAAAATATAAGAAAATATAATTATTTGCACGTGTGTGGTTGCGCGGATTCACTGTTTTGTTTTAAATGGATAGTAGTAGATTGGGTACTTTTTTGAGATCGTATATTGTACCACCTCATGGCATCCTTTATATCATGTTTCGAAAGCGATCGAGCCCACCGTGGGGCGATAGGGAGGGCATCCAGACTTTATTCTTCAGCCACACTCTATGTCCACCTCTCCAGTATGGAGAATAAGTGACACATAAAACGAGGATTATTTATTTACCTTATGGCGAGTTTTGAACAGTAATAAGAGGATGAGCTTCCGCTCGCTGGCATGTGGCTGGTGCACGAGATAACCTGGTGATTATGCGGTAACTTCATTAACTACTCGAAATTGAATAGCGTAGCCAATACCCTCTATTTCTGGGAGTAATCAGTCTTCACTAGTTTAAAAACCATTACGCGGTTCACCTTTGGTTGTGTTGATCTTGTTACAGTATCAAACTCAAGTAACTTAGTATACCAGGAGGAATGAGAAGAGAAGGAAAGTAGAGGAGTGGTGAGGAGAGAAGGAGGGGGTAAAGAGAGGATATAAGGAGAAGTCAAGAGAGGAGAGGAGGAAAAGTGAGCGGAGGAAAGAAGAGATAAGGAGAGGAGAAAATAAGAGGTGATGAAAGAAGATAAGGAGACGTGAGGAGAGAAGGAGAGAAGAGAAGACTAGGAGAGGGACGAGAAGTAATGAGGTCATAATTAGTACTCGGTGTATGCAATTTGTATGCAATAGCATCTAACAATCATATCGCATAAGAAAAATGACGTGGCAGAAAGGAAAGTAATTCTAAAGTATAGGAATTTCTTATTCACCTTTCACGAAAGCATCCACTGTGTTAACCTATGTTACTATAGCCTGTGTTCAGGGGACCGCGGTAACAGAATGGTTATAATAATCGATTCTGACTTTCCCAGCCACACAATGTCTGTGTCCACCCCCATAATGGAGATTAATAGAGACACATAAAACGTAAACACTGTACTGCTCGAGTTCTACTTCGGTATCTTAATCGCTCTAACCTAATCGAACCAACGATTTACATATAACATGATGATCTTTTCAGAATTAATATAGCAAATTATAAGTTATCAATACTATACTATGAGTCTCCATGGATATGCACGGTATAATGAAAATGTTTTGGAAGATTCCACACTCAGGTAAGACCAGCTATTAATTCTTGAGCACCTGTTCATTTGTGGACAATAAAAAGTATTGCACTGAAGGTCAACAGGAAATTATTATTATTATTATTATTATTATTATTATTATTATTATTATTATTATTATTATTATTATTATTATTATTATTATTATTATTATTATTATTATTATTATTATTACTAATAATATAGGTTGCATACTCGTACATAAAAGGAATATGGATATTTTCAACAATTTTTTGGACATATGGTATCCTTCATGCGAGAAAGAGAATTTGTGATTATGGTGTTATGAACAAACCATACTCGAGAGAGAGAGAGAGAGAGAGAGAGAGAGAGAGAGAGAGAGAGAGAGAGAGAGAGGAGAGAGAGAGAGAAGAGAGAGAGAGAGAGAGAGAGAGAGAGAGAGAGAGAGAGAGAGCTGCTAAGTAATTTGTCTCAGAAAATGGCATCTCAGAGGCAAACTTTTCAAGATTTTTCCACTCTTCCTGTCATTAGAAGCGTCAAACTTTCCAATTCAACTAGTTTTCTTTCATGAGACCCAAAATTTCCCTTCTGACTTTTTGGAGTGTCTTGCATTTTTCTGGTCGGAGATACTCGTTCGCATGAGGTTTGCACTTTCCGTGTAATATATTCCAGCCGTTTTTTAGATTTTTATTCCTTTTAAAAAGTTTTTTTTTTATTTAGAAGGACTAGATAATATTATCGGGAATAGATATGGACTTCTTTGAATTGAGGTTGTCATTGCTAATAGCACTGGTGGCAATACAATCGAACTGAAAAATCTCTAATCGATAAATTATAAGCGGCATGGGTGAGGCTTCGTGCTTTCTACGATACTTATTTTCCTCTTATTTTAGCTCTTTTGTAGATAATTAACACATTACTACATAAAAATTATTAATGGAAATGAGCAGGTAATTGAATTGACTGTAATCTTGCTTGTACTTAAAAACAATAGATGAATGAAATAGTATAAAATATGTTGTATGTAAACATTATATAAATAAGCAAAAAGATATAGATATAACTTCGTTCTGAAACTCGCATCTCCTTTAGATACAAGGAAGACATCACAGTAAATAGTCCATCACCCATAGGACTGACTGGGTTAGTAGGAGAGGTTGGAAACGTCGTTGCATCCAGTTCTTTACTTGTTTTCACCTCTCGGGGTGACACTACAGGATAGTGAAGTAGAATATTATTGGAAGGAAATTATGAGGAAGAAAAAGCATGGAAAGTAAATATAGAAAGAGGTTAAAAGTAAGAAGCAGAAACCCTTCTGCTAATTACGTTAACAAAAATTATAACACTCTGGATGGATTGTCCAGAGCTATTTTTAGATTTGAGCCAACCACTAAGAATTATTGGCTTCTGAGTTCTTCATATTGTTACGGGATTAAGGAACCATTGAGGAATTAAGCTTTACGAGGGTGTTTCCACTGTTCATAATAATTAAGTAATTTTAGATTCTAAATTGTCATTATAATGTTATCTATATACCCATGAAAATTATCAATTTGATAGAAATTTATATTATAAATGGAAATGGACATACATGAGTTTATATATGAGAAGAGAAGTACGAGTAAGTCATTGAAGAAATAGTTAATAAAGAATATTAAGGAACTGATAAAAATACGAGAATCACTTTTCTAGACACAATGCGAGGCATTTACAATAACATACGATGCTAGTAATGATTAATAATAGCAGTTACTATTAATGACACTGATAATGATGGTATCATCGTCATGATCATCAGATATATTATGTATTTCATTTTTTAATACGCAAATAAAAAAAAATACCTTTTTTTTTCTTCTTCTTTATGGAATAACCTTCACTATCATCACCATCATATTTTTCGATATTGAATATCAATTGAGAATAAATATAAGCAAATACAATAAGCACATACTCTGACATATAAATCGAAAATAAGCAAATACACAAACAAATATTCTTATGGTATTGACCTGAATGGCATAGAATATTATCTTTCTATTAATTTTGACCCCACGAGACATCCTTATCTCTTCGTTTATTTATTAGCCCTGGGATGCGAAGCATGGCCCCCAAGAACAACAGCTATGACACTTAATGCAAAAGTGGACAATTGCCCCCCCCCCCTTGATCAAATTAAAGTGAAATATATCATATGATGATGAAACAATGCACGAAAAATGCTATTTGTGCACAATTTTATAATTTCGCCCTTCGTTACCTAAGGTTAGGATACGTTAGGTTAGGTTAGGGACAATTGTCCTATGCACAGTTGTCCTAAGAGGCGAATGTCAAATGGGAAAACAGTCCTACCTCCCTTTACTATACCTGTCTTTTATTCAGTTTAGTCCTTCTAAAAAGTAAGTATTTACACGAGTGTTATATTTACTTTTATAATTGGCGAACTAATTCACTACTCGATTTTCTTTTTAATCAAGATTACGTCCACTGAGCTAATATTCAGGTACGAGGTGAGGAAAACTCTAAGATGAGAAGTTGGCAGAGATTAGTCATTATTACTATTACTATTATCATTTATATTATTATCATTATACAGCAGAAGTCAAGGGGTATTTGATGGCCTTAAGAGATAGTAAGTAGCAGGTGTTCATATAGACATTCTTACTGTCTTAATCTCAAAATGACCTGCGACTAGCGATAGGTTAAATCCTATCTATTTCCCAAGTGGTTTCTGACCTGGAATATAAACTACCTTGGTGTTGGGAGACTTTTCAGTTTCCTCAGAACCTTCCGTTACGCTTGATAAGTAAAAGAACAAAAATGTTCCTCGCGATGATAAATTTTCTAGCAGTGATAGTTACTTGCCATACTTTCTCGCTGGATTTGAGGAAGTTGGGCAGTTCGCCTGCGAATGGCACTAGAAAAACATCCCTACAAGGTCAGGATTGTGTAACTAAAACAGAAGTAACTACTGACATTTTTGCAGGAGCAAATACGACGAAAGTCATTTTAACTTTCCCATAAATGAAAAAGACTTCCTAGACAACAATATAGGACAGGAAACTCGCCAAGTAAAAAGATTAAGCGAAACATCTTACATCAATGAGAATATTGAAGAAACTTTGAAGGGAGACAACATCACTGACAGAAACAATTGGGATATGACCCACATTGCAGAGACCAGGAGCTATGTCAACAAATCGGCTTTGGTGAGAGAAGAATCCTCATTACTGACCAAAAATGACTTTTCCCTAACAAAAGGTGATGGAGAGGCTGTCGGATATAAGTGGTTTGTAAATTACTCCTACGACTACCCGCTAATTCCCGACGATACATAAACTTTATTTCCATTTCAATACAATGGGTATTCGTCAGCCAGGGCAAGCCCCAACCCCCCACTGTGGTGTCCAATCACAGCAGTTCCTGCCAGTAAACAGCTTAAACTCTCGGTCTTGGACGGGCGATACGGAAGAAATCGCCCGTGATTTCCATCCCGATAAGTTTACCAACATCGCAACTATGATGGAAGGCATCGTGAGTGCCGTGAAATCCATCCAAGAGAGCGAAGCTGACACCGCTGTTAGTGTCAACAAAATAGAACATAAGAACATAAGAAGAGAGGACACTGCAACATGCCACTACCGAGGTCTTTACAGCTGATGACGATTCAACAACACTTAACATAACCCATCCCCTGGAAGAGCATCAATGAATACGATTTCAAGTAAGCGCCGTGACAGCCGTAAAGTACCTTTTTCTTGGCACTCTTGCAACCACCACATTACTCCTTGGGATGTTCATATTTGCTTAGCCCTCAAATAAATCTCTTATTTAAATTTAGATTTTTCCATGAATTTATTATTACTACACATATGTATGAAATAAACTATTATATAATGTACTTAAAATTTTGTTCTAAACTTTTTTTTTTTGGGGGGGGGGCTTGAATAACATGCATTCAGACTTGAATAAACTTGACCCAACTTTAATTCAAATAAAATTGTAAAAACCAAAAAAAAAAAAAAAAGTTTATCGATGCTTTCCATTTTTGTTATTAGGTAATATAACAGTTTCACTTTTCTGCAGTTGAAAATAGTGAATTCTTTCAACAGAAGAGGCGGTTGTGATAGTACAGTAATATTATTATTATTATTTTTTTTGTATACGACGCCTATATCAAAGGTACATGAGTGTATCTACCATTAGAAGTAGAATGTTGCTCATGTTTACTAGCTCATGTGTCACTATTAATCCATATTATAATAGGGGTAAACACAGACAGGGTCGGGCTGGGCAATCAAAGCTAGATGTCTCTCATAATGCCCAGCGGTGAGCTTGATCAAGAGACTGATTCCTCCGGAGCCGAATATTCAACCACTACACAACCGCATTCCCCTCCAACAATAAATAGTAATCCACAATAACAACAAATCTTCTGTATGACTCAGACCGGTATAACGAAAAAATATACAACAACAGTTCATTCATGAGTCCTTGGTATTCCTTGAGTCTTCCTTCAAGTCGGGATAATCCGTGTGGACTGTCCTGGAGAGATGTGTTGACCTGAGTGGTCGACTGATAAGAAAAAAAGGGTCAACAAAACAGAATTAGTCATAAAGAGGTGTACATTTGTCATAATGAGGACCGTTGTAGCTCAGTGGTAAAACATGCCTGTAGGGACGTGCCGAACCTGAGTAAGCGGGTTCGATCCCACAGTGGGGCGCTAGGAAGGGCATCTAGCCTTAATACCCTAGTTCCAACATATCTCTGTCTAACCCCATTCGAATAGGGACTAACTGTGACAGCAAGAATAAGTAGAAGTTTATGTGAACCAAAACAACAGAATGCCGAAGACTTAAGCTTTAAAATATATCTGATGCAAATAATGCAATCGAATGTAGTGTGTACAAAGGTTATCAGAGCTCATAAGAGCAACGAAAGCTGCAGTATATTAGCAAAGTTTACGTTTTCTGTGACACTACTAAATCCCACTACATGGGGGTGGACACAGAAAGAGTGTGGCTGAAGAATTAAGGTTGGACATCCTTCCTAATGTGTCACGGTGGACTCGATCGCAGGTCTGTCAACTCTTGGGTGAAATTTGTAAAATTCCATTTTACTACACAGGTCTTCGGAGAACCAAATATTTATATAGCATATCTATCAGCACGCCTCTAAAAGAAAGAAATTGCATTCATGACCACACTTCGGATGAAATACTTCCTTAAGAGGTAAAGGCAAAAAGACAGAATCATTGGAGCTACGTGGAAGGGTTATGAATAATCAAACCTGATTACGATCGGGATTAAAGGCTAACTTAGACGCACTTTTCCGTGGTCAAGTGTCCGAAACCTCTAAATTCGGCGCAGCCGTTTAGGCGCAGGATGTTTTGGAGCTAAACTCATTTTGACGAAGTACATTATGGCGCTAAGAAGATTTTTATATTCTGAAAACATGACCTAACGAAACAGAAGGTGCCAAAATCTTAGTGCCCTAACGGCATTGCCCAATCGTCCCGATCCGTGAAACATTCATTGACAGGTTTGTGCAACTCATCCATGTTAAGTTGAAACTATTAAAACAAACTGTAAAGCACAATACTCCAAATTAGGGAATGCCATCTTTATTAAATTGTAAAGCCCTTCTGCTAAGCTGTAAAGTCCTTCTCTCTGATTCCTTCTATATCCAAAACCACTTCATTGCCAAATACAGTACTGTTAATCGGTTACATTTCGCGATACGATAATTGCAAGTGACATTACTGTGGCGTTTCTAACCTTCACCAATAAAAATGTAACACTTCAGACTAGCAATACACAGCACTCACAGACTTACTTGGAGTTCATATACGTACCACACACATATTGTTATGCAAATGGAACGCTAATTTTGGTGGTTGTAAGCCTGCTCTATATGGGGATATAAGGAAATGAAGTAGCACCCATACGACCTTATTTTTTATCATTAAGCCTAAAGGTTTAGCACAGCCAACCAGCATTCCAGAACATTTCCATATTTAGAGAAAATATTTCATAGAAAGCATTTCCATTACTCTCTCTCTCTCTCTCTCTCTCTCTCTCTCTCTCTCTCCTCTCTCTCTCTCTCTCTCTCTCTCATGATTTCTTCTCATTTTAGAAGTATTCATCAATATCTATATCTAATGATTCAAAAAATATAAATAAATGTTAATGAAGGGAAAATATAAAATCTAACTTAAATAACATCTCAAAACATCTTTTGTTCCACTTACATCAAAACATTAAAAGGACAAAATATTTAATAAAAATAAATTACATAAATTGAACTCCAATGCATTGTAATATTACACTGCAGATAAGTGGGAAAATATTTGTTGGAAAGATTAATAGATGCTGGTAACTCTCACACTATATCATCAAATATGTTGCCCAATGGGTGGCAAGCTATTCGTCAGATAACGTAATTTTGTATGCAAGACAACAGTAAAAGATAATAATAACTAGAGTAAAATAAACAATAACTACTCAAAATAATAATAATAATAATAATAATAATAATAATAATAATAATAATAAAAACATGAATGTACACCTTTAATGTGTAAAATAATCTCAGCCATCGAATATCGCAGTTCATGGGAAATCACAAAATATGCAAATTTATGATGCATTCACTGCGCAAGGCTTGCTGGAGGATTTTCGCGGATTTTTTTTCTTTGTTTTCCATTTTTTTTTTAATCGGTTGCTTTAACATTTTCTGATATTCCTAAAAGATAAAAGGGGTGAATTGAATATTAAAAAGTAATTCTTACACATACACTATTCGTAAAGCTTTCTGAATCCACCTACTTTTATATAACTGTATTTTATACCCTAAGAGTTAATTGTATTATAAAGGTTCTCTTTATGTATTCTTCGTGCCCAGGCCCGATAAGGGCTATTTTATTTTATTATTTTTTTTGGCCCATCCTGGAGTCATAATCATAAAATAAATAAATAAATAAAGAGCTTAAACTGTCACTGGTAAATGCGTTGACCTTAGAAACAGCATGGGAGGGGGGATAATGAGAGGGGGGCCACTCTTGGTTAACGTACCAAGAGTTGTGAATCGATTTAAACATTTCTAGGAAGAAAAAATCAAACTCTTAACAAAAGCAGTAATACAGACTCATATATATATATATATATATATATATATATATATATATATATATATATATATATATATATATATATATATATATATATATATATATATATATATATATATATATATATATATATATATATATATATATATATATATATATAAAACAAGTAAAGACACGTAAGAGCTCATGCTCCTCTATCCAGTGGTTCGTAACTCGTTTCAGACCGTGGACCACGAACCCAATGAAAAAAATGTCCTGGACCATTTGATATTCGGATAAGGATAAATCAAACATACACAACAAATATTTTGGTGTAACATATATTTCTTTAAAACAGAACTTCAGGAGATGCTCTTTAAAGATATCCTCCTACTTTACACACTATACTATTTGTATGATGCACACATGAACAATGTATTTTAATGTGACTTACATTTCTTTCAAACATAATTTCCTGGATATAAATGAATACTTATATAACATTTTGCCCTGAAGTTGGTTTCTTACCAACAGAATACTGAAGCTGTGCTGTGGGACATTACAAATAATTAACAATTTTCATTCAAAAATTTATCAAAATTTTTTCCTTTCAACTAGACTTTTGGATCCGTACAGTATGAGTATGTATGTAACGGCGTGAATCGTAGACACTCATATTAGAATAAACTGAGAAACTTTTTTAGTGGCTGAAGTGCTAGTTAGCGAGTACAACTTAATAAAACCTGCCGAATTGAATTTCACAGATAAGAATAATATAATAAAATAATTGGTCAGTTATTTACTTTGAGTAAATTGATCCTACTGAGTTTTCAATAAATAAAAATTCCTGGACATTGATTTCCAGTTTATTAACAAATAGGGCGGACGTCCTGTGAACCATCCAAAAATTCCCCATGGACCACCAGTGGTCTATGAACCATCAATGAAGAACCAATGCTCTAGTCAGAGAACTTACAGTGTCATAATTTAATTGGCACTCATAGTGAAGTGTTTAACACGCATCTCCCCTAAAAGTAATTTCAATGTAAATTTTAATATCATTACCATCCTTATAAAGGAAATGTTAGACATTTAATTCTTTTCCAGGGATAAACTAAGAAAATGAATCCCTACTTTGTGATAGAAATTAATACATGAGAAAAATGAAAAAAAAAAAAACTGCGGAAAAGGCGATGAGCAAAACCTATTCAGAGTTCCCTCTCATTAATAAACAACTTGAGGAGTTCTTGCGTTGAATTCTAGCAAAATAGGAACATGAAAGATTCGTCAGAATGAAGAGAATATATTACAATGGCAAAAGGAATATAAATGGAGCAGCAGAAAAAATATAATTGTCGCGATGTAAAAAGAGCAAACATAGATCTGGAGAAGATATTTTAAAAGTGGAGGACGACTGATAAAACGAATGGAAAAGAAAGTGAATATTTTTGTGACCAGTCAAACAAAGTTGAATGCCACTAAGTAAGTGAGCAATGGCAGCGAAGGGCTGGCTGGCCAGTGCCGCGTGGTACTCGAGAGGCGAGCGTATTGTACCTCTCGAAAGTAAATCTATTTCTTAACGCTTTTTCTACGAATAACAAAATATTGGTGAAAGCTGAATATTAGGCTATGTGATCCCTCGCAGGATTGTATATGTTTGTACGAGTTTAGTACTGAAGAGTAAATTAAATATTCCAAAGCTAAAGGGAATAATTAATGTAACATCTGAAGCTATAGACGTTACTTCTAACATAAATCTAAAGTTGAATATTTCATGTAAAACTTAAATCCAGTCTGAAATGCAAATTCTCTCTTTAGAGGTTTTGGTTAAGATTATATGTTGTTGGAAATTGGTAAAAGATTTCATTTCTGACTAATTCATTAGTCCTGAATCCTTTATACAGAAAAGTCTTATTATCTCATTATCAAACATTTAAATTAATTTACGAGTCACCACCAACAATAATGAATTATATATATATATATATATATATATATATATATATATATATATATATATATATATATATATATATATATAATATATAATATATATATATATATATATATATATATATATATATATATATATATATATATATATATATATATATATATATATATATATAAAATGGTCGTGACCTCCAATGTGAGGGGGGTGGGTGGTTGAGCCATACATAAGTCGTTAATAACTCCCCCCATAATCCTGTAAGGATCTGCCGTGAGGCCCGACAGCCGCAACTGGTTAAAACAATTAAATTCTAAATAACATAACTGTTAACCTGATTGTATTCAACACAAATTAAAAGTCAAATAATCACCACTTCATATTATTTAAATTCCGCAGCATTAAATCTCTTACCATTTTACCGGCATTTATGTTTCAACTGGCACAGTTAATTCATTTCCACTAGTCAGCATTAAATCTGAAAGTAGTTCACTATTCCTTAAGTTATTAAGTTAATTCGGTCTCAGTGAATATCATAAGACTTAGTTGCTTCGATGTCAAGATGGAAACATTCACCACCATTTCACTGTTAAAGACCTCACTCGTTAATTGGCTACATTGAACACCATTATATTCATAAAAAGTACTTCGTTTTTCATTAGGCGACATTATTACTTTGAACTGGGAGGAAAATGGAGTTAAAACCTACTCGCAACTAAACTGTAATCTCCTTCACTGTTGATTCGATAACTGGCAATACCGAGAAATAGTAAAGCACATATACGCTTGCCGCAATCTCCCTTCTATGGGGAGTGGTGAGTTAAAACACACAAATTCACCGGAAAGAAAACATACTTCGAACACTCCTCTCGGCTCCATGGGGATTAAGGGTTGAAACAATTCCTCCACAACACCACTCTGCTTGGGTCATCAACAGAGTATGTGGCTAATGCTGGCGTCACACATAGCCAAAACTCCCGACCCGACTCTTAAGGCCGCGTTCCGACGGAATCTTCCGCTCAATCCTTGGAGATCCGGCGGATTTTTTAGCCGACAGGTGCATTCCTGTGCCTGTCGGAAGTGCGTCATACGTCCTCGTAAGCATTCCTATGGATCGTAATTGCAATCGTACGGAGTAGTTTGGACGCGTAATTTAGCGTACGACTGATCATACGCAAACGTAAGTCTCATCATAGAAAACGGGAAATTTAAATTTTTGACCATTACGACTGGGCCAACCATGCTCCCGACGCTCCCTACCCATCGTAGGGGAACGTACACGTTCGTAGGGGGTTGTTCATTTTCATTATTTTATACTGAGAAGATATTAAGTTTAATATTTTACATTTAATAATGTAGTTATATTTGCCCTTACTTTTCCATTTATATAATTATGTTAGAATTGATCCTAGTGAACAATATATATATATATATATATATATATATATATATATATATATATATATATATATATATATATATATATATATATATATATATATGGGATATTTGTGAAAGTATAACCCTGATTTATATATTTGGCACTTCAGCTACTTATATATATAAGTAAATATATGTTGGCCATGTATGTTAATATATTTCATATATTTTGTTTGACACATTTATGGATTTGATTAATTCATATTTTGATATGAGGGACAAAATAAATGCACATCATATCAAGAACACAGTGAAAGAAATGAGGAATTATATGAGACATTTACCTATAAAGAGCTTGATATATATTAAGAATGATTGTTATATTTTGTACATAGAAAGCAGACAGGAAATGTCTGTACATTAATATCAAACAACAATAACAACAACAGCAACAACAACAACAACAACAATAATAATAATACTATAATAATAATAATAATAATAATAATAATAATAATAATAATAATAATAATAATAATAATAATAAGAAGAAGAAGAAGAATATCATGCTAAAACAATAAGAAATGCGGCAAGCGGACCAGGACAACTGAACGCCCAGGACTGGGTTGTCAGAAATGAGACCACGCATGCGCGCGCTGTCTTTTCGTACTGCGCTGCCATACGTATAAGCGAATTTTTAAATTTTTAATGGTTCCAGACCCGGAGGACTGCGTACGCCGGGTAGGATCGATCCTCTGGATCGTACACGGGCGTACACCTTCTCCTACGCCCGCGTACTATCAAGAAGATCGATCTTACCCGTCATACGCAGTCTTCTACGACTGATTTGGTCTTCTGAATCACGGAGATTATTGGGTGCAGCAGCCAATCATCGTAGGCCCTCCACGACGGTTCAGGACCCCCTCGATTTTTTTAAACTATGTAGGACCGTTAGGATTCCGTCGTACGCGGACAAAAAATTACACCCGATTATCGTAATGACGTCATTGCTGCCGGGAGGATTCCGTCTTTAGACGGTTTTAAGAGTCGGGTCGGGAATTTTGGCTATGTGTGACGCCAGCATAAGTGTCTGCTGCTGTGAGACCGACAGCCGCCGCTGGTTTACGAGCCTCATGGGAGAAGAAATTACCCGACTGTTAATTCCGTTACATTCACCAACACTATGTAGTACACTTAGGACTAGTGGGGGCTTAATGGATGGACCATATATGTCTTTGCAAAAATGAAATGCTAATGGCAATAGATGGAAGCCTACTCTCTACGGATATATGAGGAGAGTAAGAAGTCTTAATATGAACTGCTACATTTATGATCTAAGTCTTGAGCTAAACACAAGGATTTGTTCGGGATGTAATCACCGCCTACAATCAAACACATTATGAAAGACTACACTACTTACAACCACATATGACAATACAGCATACCCCCCCTAAGAGCTCTGGGGGGGAAAACCCAAGATCGAGAGTGGCTTTCCTTAGCGACTTGGGGTTGTTCGGACAGGAAGTCTCGGAAACAACAAGTAAACACAAGGGAAATTCTAAAAATTTAATTATAAATATTTTATGAGAAAATATATTTATAGCAATCTTTTTTTTTTTTTTTTTAGTCCGGCTTGATCATTTGAGGTGGGGGGAATAAATGATGCAGGGAGGATTACTGGAACTGTTTTACGAAACATACTTTCGAAAAGTATGAATCATGCACATGTGCGTGAATATATATGTGTATGCACGTCAGAGATTCTCATCCTATATTTTCAGTCTCAGAGTGAGTTTTCCTTCGAGTCACGAGGTCTCTCCATTAGAGTACCTTGGAAAAGGTATAAGAAATAAAAGTAACGTTCGCCTGAAGGCTCTTTTAATCTTAGATATGTTGCATTTGAATTTTATCGGAAAAAATACTTATTTTGACGTCCAATATGTGGGCTCCTAATTAGCCGACAGGCACTGCGACCTTCCAGCCGATATAAGAAATGAGAGAGAGAGAGAGATGAAACACAAAATGAGTAAACCCTTGCTTTATATTTAGTTCTTAATCTACCACATTACGGTTTCCCTCCTGCATCTATTAACATATCAAGAGGCGAGTATTAACCTAGTAATTTACTGGTATAGAACATGGTCGCACTTCCTTAGCCTTAAGTTCAACCTCAATATGTAAATATGATATGATAATAACGGCCCAACACAAGCCTCCAACGTTGTATCCATATAATCAACCAATTAATCGTTGGGGTAGCTTGCGATACTTAGTAAAGGATATTTAACGTGCTCATGAAGGTTAGATTTACTTTTTAAATGTTAATGAAACAATAACTGCATAAAGAGAACAAAGGCTTATGTAGTACAAATAAAGAGTTAAATTAGTTGAGCACGATGAAAATGTAAATGATTTAATATCGATTCTTTAATGTAACTGAGTAACAAAAGAGTAAACACCAAACGCAAAAAACTCTTTCAAAGCAGATGTTCACTAATAAGAGTAATTAACAGTGACTTTTGAGAACCGTATCGAATTCGCATTTATTTTTCAATAATGCTAAACTTATCATACCTAATATATCTGCCTAATAACATACTCTTGGTGTTTTGTAAGAGACAGTCCGGAAATTAATTGAATAATGTTATTATCACATAAAGAGAGAGAGAGAGAGAGAGATGCTCACCATTACAATTACTATAATCCTAGAGTATGACAGAACTCAAAGAGCCTCGGCACATATTCCATTACTGTTACCGAACGTATTCAGAGCTCGACCAACATTGTGCCCATTGCCCTTAATAACTATCGTTTATCAACATTGGAAATCACGAGCAATCCATTGCTCATAACTGCACAAAGCAACCCATTCAATGATCGTGATATGTGATGCTGTTCCATGAAATTCGATTTCACGGTGGATCAAATCATGGCTCATAATTAATACATGCAGAGGTAAATTTTCAAGGAAACTCCCATGAAGAGTTCTAATATTATGACAAACTCACAATTCATAAGAACATTTTGGATACAGAAGGGTCTAATAAATATTATTATCATTTCTAATAAAAAGGGCAGCGCAGTCGACTCTGTAACCCTTTCTCGGGTCTGTCCTGGCATTGAAAAGTTTTTGATCCCGGCCAACTCAAACACGCCTACACAGTATATATATATATATATATATATATATATATATATATATATATATATATATATATATATATATATATATATATATATATATATATACACTCACTTTTCATTTGAAAGTAGATCAGTTGATCATAGGTACACTCTAAGGTTTTTTTTTATGTAAAAAGTGCTTCTTCACCAACTCTCTGATTGAATAATATTCATATAGCGGTAAAGCATTATATATATATATATATATATATATATATATATATATATATATATATATATATATATATATATATATATATTATATATTATATATTATATATATATATGCTGTGCAAAAGCGCCACTAATTACACTACTGAAGGTCTAAAAGAAGAGGCAAACCTCACAACTAACTACTTTGCTGGGAATGAGCGCATTCTCTCTGAATGCGTTTTTGTTTATAATACAGTTTCTGTCCAACTTCACACATGGCTTCGTTTTCGCATTTAATTCAAATCCCATGCTATAAAAGTATCAATAATAATTAAATATACACATTAAAATATGTAAAAATATGAATCATATTTTACCCTGGACCAGGACTCGACCCAAAGACACATAATTAATGTGCTAAGGTGCTATTAATTACACCACTGAAGGTCCTAAAGAAGTAGCAAACTTCACAGCTAACTGCTATGCTAGGAATGAACGCATTCTTTCTGAATGCCTTTTTGTTCATATTACAGCTTCTTCTCAACCTGTAATATGAACAATACGGCATTCAGAAAGAATGCTTTCATTCCCAGCATAGCAGCTACCTTTGAGGTTTGCTTCTACTTTTAGACCTTCGGTGGTATAGTTGGTAGCACCTTGGCACAGTAATTATGTGTCTTACGTTCGAGTCCCTGTCAGGGGTAAAATATGATTTATGTTTTCACATATGTTAATGTGTTTATTTGATTAATATATATATATATATATATATATATATATATATATATATATATATATATATATATATATATATATATATATATATATATATATATATATATATATATATATATATATAAAACCCTGAGGGAGGGGGCTAGAATACTTCCTCCGTGTTCCCCTGCGTGTCATAAGAGTCGACTAAATGGGGCTGAGCGAGGAGACTGGGAATCCCCTCTTCTGTATTTTCTCTTCCCAAAGAGTCAGAGTATTTTGCCATGGCTCAGCCACTCCCCTTATAAGGGGAAAAATTGCTCATATATATATATATATATATATATATATATATATATATATATATATATATATATATATATATATATATATATATATATATATATATATAAGGGTGCAATATTTCAAAGAAATAATTTTATGTAAACCAGGAAAATCGTCACCCATTATGTGGGAATGGTACAAAAAAATAACTAGATGATGACGAAAACTATTCTCTAGACAAGTAATTAATGGCAATACACAAACTCTCTCTCTCTCTCTCTCTCTCTCTCTCTCTCTCTCTCTCTCTCTCTCTCTCTCTCTCTCTCTCTCTCTCTCTCTCTCTCTCTCTCTCTCTCTCTCTCTCTCTCTCTGACCTTTCCTAACTCGACCAACTTTATATCTGTAAAATTGGAGAACATCAAAGCAGTGGCTGCAGCGTCGCTAATAGACAATTAATTGTCGACTTCAAAAGTTCAACGCGACTTCCTTTAAATTAGACTGAAATTGACCATTATAGCTGGTGTGCCATTTTTCTTTCGTGTCCTATTATAAACTCTCTGGGAATTCCTGCGAGCAATAAAATATATGAAAACCTTATAAATTACGGTGAAATGCTGAATTATACATAAAAGAAATTCCAAGAGACCGCATTTTGATGAAGAAGAAATGGAAGTATATAGTATATAAATATTATTAACAATATTATTATTATATTATATTATTATTATTATTATTATTATTATTATTATTATTATTATTATTATTATTATTATTATTATTATTATTATTATTATTATTATTATTATTATTATTATTATTATTATCATTATTATTATGTACAATATGTGTAACAAGTAATTATTCTACACCGATGGGAATATTGGGTAAACTTAAATGTTCTCAATTACTTTAGGAGCTTTCAAAACAAATACAGAAATCTAAGATATGCGAAATATAAAAACATACTCTCTGTAAGTTACTACTTCGATATACCAAACCTGAAAGTGTTACGAAACTTTCCAAAGCAAGAATTCGTAATGTATAAAGTGTAGCTGCGCAAGATTTCGCTCAGTCAGTTAGCCCTGCTGAGTCATCGCTGATTAAGAATTAGAGAAAAAAATAAATTAATAAAAAAAAATATTGAATATCCCTTTTATATGCCACAAATCATACAATGGAAGATGAAGCAAACTCAAAAGCACTGACAAAAGAACAAGAAGAAACAATTGGCAAAATACAACATACTGCAGATTTTTCAAAAATAGTAATACTTACACAAGGGAGGCACATTTCGTAATAATCAAAGAGCTAGGACTATATAAAATACGACATGGCGATAAACAATCGCTTCTCAGTTTTTCTCAGTTCCTTTCAGAGAGACTTTAAGAACAACATCAAAGTCCAA
>JAXCGZ010000856.1:32500-37608 GCA_037179515.1 Halocaridina rubra
GCGAAATTTTAATATTAGTTCACGACTGGGGTAAGCTTGAAAAGATACGCAAACTAACTCCAGAGAGCTAGAAAAGTGAGTCAGAATCGTTGAAATTTGGTTTTCCCTCCAAACTTTCAGTCTATGATCAGCCTAATATTTCCAGATTCTGAACAAGAGAATAATATGAGAGAGAAATATCATGGATATACAGAGTTCGTTTTTATTACATTTACGTACAACGGTGCTGAGGGAACTAAAATAATAAATGGTATCTTTTCGTCAGGCACTATTCCAAAATTCATTCTAAAAAGCAAAAAAGAAAAATATATTCTGTAGGGATACGATTGTGGACGCCCATTCGCAACAATCCATTTCACTCTGGAAGTTCAGTTCTTTGCATTGCTCTTAATATCCGAAACGTGTTGCTGATTGCAGTTTCATGTTATTATTAATTATCGAACGAATGTGGGTAGACGAAAACAAGCTGGATGGAGGAACTGAGGCTGGATGGCCTTTCTAACGCCCAAAAGTGGCTCGAATGTGGGTTTGTCACTTCACGAGTAGAGCATTTTAGCACTACGCTACGGAGGTCAAGGCTCTATGCATCACTATTAATCCCCAATCGAATGAGGGCGGACAGAGACATATCGCAGCTGGGGATTAAGACTGGATGTGCTTCCTAATGCTCCGCATAGGCATTGAACCCACGTTAGTGCTTTCCGAGTGGAGTGCTCTAACCACTGAGCTACCGCAACCCCATAAATGCACCGTTTTATGAGTAAAAATTAGTCCCATTCGAATGGGAGTGGACACAGAGATGTTGAAGCTTGGGGATTAAGCCTGGTGCTCTTCCTAAAGCCTAGCAGTGGGATCGAAGCCACGTTAGTCGGTTTCAGACTTGCGCGACCTACCCCCGAGCTACTACGGACCATAAATGTAGTGTTTTATGTGTCCAATTAGTCCCTATTCGAATGAGGGTGGACACAGACATGTTGGATCTGGGGCATTAAAAAGCCTAACGGTGGGATCGAACCCAGGTTAGTTTCTTTCCGATTAGCAAGCTCTACCACTGAGCTACCGCCGCCGGCCTTTATCGCCTCAAGTAATTACAGGAATAATACATATGGGACCCATTTCTTTTACTTATTGCCTAATACCATAGGCTTCCAACTTCTGTCATTAGCATACGATTAGCATATAGAAAGAGGACGATCACCCCCCCCCCCATTTTCCCTATTGGAACAACTATGTGTTATACATGAGACCCGCAGAGACAACTGAATCAGCAGCAAAATGGGCTTTACCAAATTATGCGATGGTTCCACACAACTCAGTAGGCTAAACTAAGAGATTGAAAATTGTAATAAAAATGATGGTAATCCATCAATTGGAGGGTCTTTTGAACTTAAATAGGACTGGCCAGGACAGCTCGAGGTTAAGCCTTCTTTCATTACGCTTCCTTTCCTATGCTTATATCTACACACCTGAATATTCTGGCGAATTCGCTACATATCTGTTCTCCTTTCACATGTAACTAGTCACAACAATCCCCATCGTCGCTGCTCTTTGCTTTATGTCTTCTTAGTGCCCTGGCACAATGAGGGCAATTTGCTTGTCCCGTCCTCGGGTCACTCTCATAAAAATAAAATGAAGTCCCAAGTCTGCTTCTACAAGGTGGTTCAAATTGCAACTTTTTTCAAGAGCCAGTTGAAGATACGAAATGGGAGGTAATGGCGTCATCTAAGTGGCGACCACGTCGACTTAGCAGCCTCAGTGAGAGCACGAGTGAATATATGGTGTAAATGGAGGAATAGAATCTCTACGATAAAGATTTTCTATAAATGTAAAGTGTCCAATTCGCTTTTGTTTACATAAATAGGTAGACTTATTAATAATTATGATTCATTTGATATCTTTCTGAAAACTGTAAAGATGGTTTTTTATACTGCAGTCTTGTTTTCCCGATTTTTTTATAACATCTAAGCGCTACTTTTCATAGGAAAAGTAAAAATTATCTTACTTTATCAGAATAAATGCAAAACATCAATTTAGGGCCTTAGTGAGGTTCGCTTCATTTAAAATAACTCAGAGAATTTAATGATATGATTTTCATAACACTCGAAAAATCTACACTGTAGCATCATTGCTAACACAGTGTACATATTCCTTGTAAGGAAAAAAAAACTTCCTCAAATTATCCTGAAGCACATCAAATATACTTGAATTCATTTCGAACATATCTCCTGATGTCATTCTTTAGGGCGTCAGCACTATTTCCAAATGACGAAGAAATGTCACGGTGTTCGTCAATGCAACACGTGTGAGGAATACTATTATGTGAGGATCAGTGGCGACATTTCCATAGATCCAGAAAGACTGCCTTATATTTAGTGAATATGCTAGTTAAGTAACATAAAAGATGCGACATAATATGCAGCACTTTAAAGCCATATACTTATTGACCATATACATATATTACTAAACAACGGAACACAAAACTAGTGAAAAGGAGAGCACGCACGCACGCACACGCACACACGCACACACACACACACACACACACACACACACACACACACACAGATTATTTTATTTTATTATTTTATTAATTTATTGCGCCAAGGCGTCAGACATTACATGAGTTCATACAAATAATGCTTCAAATGGATACAAAACCAAAAATTGAACATAGTTTACAGGGAGGTGTACACATTGATAAAACATTGCTGCATACTAAGACACAACTCACAGTATGGCAGCACAGAGTACATTATATGCAAAAGTAAAGCTCAGAGAAACGCAGAATGCACAAACAGAATTATACAGCAACATACAGAAAATATATGTATAATTCAATATAATTAATGGCCACCAAAGTGAGGATAACGAGCAAGAATAACATCAAGGTAGTCATCATTAAGTAAAAATGAGCAGATCTGTATTAAGTTCTGACCTCGTGGTAAAACATCTCTCACTGTGGGGCACTGAAGACAATAGTGGTCAAGAGTGTTAGCATTAGGACGGTCGCATAATTTACAGGAGGTGTACTGTGGCATAGCTAGAGTCTGGGAGACCTGCCATAAAGGCCGATACCCCATTCTGAGCCGAGCACTAACTACATTGTTTTTCTGCACTATTAACCCGCGTCTGCGATACTTGTAGCGACTGTGAAGAAAGTGATCATGGTGCTGTATGGACACACTGTTGGCCCTCTCCGTGTCCCTGCGCTGGACCGTCATGGCAAACCCAGCTGAGTAGATGATGTTACGTAGGCATCGGAGGGAGGGCTCAGCGTCCACAGCATGCCCATCCAGCATACAGGCCGCCTTGGCAAGACAATCCGCTGTGTCGTTGCCAGTCAGCCCAATGTGGGATGGAGTCCATACAAATGACACAACAAGAGAAGCATCCCGAGCGGTCGCGAGGTGACATAGTATATCTCCCACAGCACGGCCACAGATAGGTCTTGGCGAGGATAGGGCTTGTAGGGCCGATTGGGAGTCACAAATTATTACCCCATTCACTCGTCGTCGAACAAGGAGAGTCACGGCATCCAAGATGGCATTCAGTTCACAGTAGGTGGAGCTCGATGAGGTGGGTAGTCTACGGCCAATCCATGAATCAGCCGGCACAGGCGGCTCCATGGTGGGGGAACACATAGCACATGCCACCCTCCCATCTGCTTGCACAGAACCATCAACATAGACGTGGTGTGCTGCAGGGACAGACGTGGACACATCAGCAATAGTCTCCAGAGCTAACTGTCTCTGCAAGGGGGGATAGACATCCTTCGAGGTCGGTGTATATGTGACAGCGGGGAGGGGGACACGCCAGGGTGGTAAATCTGGGACAGCCGCCTGCACTGGCAGGTCGATGTCAAGGCCACGGAGAATGTCACTCACCACCCTGATAAGGTTATGACCTCCTGCTCGAAGTGGGAGCCTGGGTGCGTCTGGATCCAGGGACGTCCTCATGACAGCAGAGAAGTACGGAGCAAGAAAGGGGTAGTGAAGACACTTAACAGTAAAATAGGACACATTGGCATAAATCCTCTCCACAAGAGGGGGCAAGTTGAGCTCCAACTGCATACTCACAATACGGGTAGAGAGAGAACATCCCAAGATAAATCTCATGACTCGATTCTGGAACTTTTCAAGTGGCTCGAGAGCTGGTCTAGGAAGTTGACACAAGGCAGGAGACAGATAGTCAACCACTGACCGAAGTAGTAGGATGTAGAGGGTCCTCGCCACTGGGATGGAGACTCCTGCAGCATTGTTGGCAAGCCACTTGACAGGTGCAAAGCGGGGCTCCAGACGGTCAAGAAGGCTCTTCACAAAGGGATGAATTTGTTGACGTGCAGGTATAGCTGGGGTGATCCGGACTGGTGCACCTAAATACGTGTACTGTGTGCAGTGAGTGATGACATTACCACCCATGGCGAATGCGGGCAGTGCTCTGCAGTTGCGTGAAGTAAAAATCCTGCTTTTTTCTGGGGAGATAATAAGGCCACAGGAGGTAGCAGACACGTAAAAATCATGGAGCATGTGCTGAAGGTCGTGAGTTGAGGTCATGTGGATGCATATGTCGTCCGCATAGCAGGTAACTGTAGTACCGGGGATGACAGGAAGGAGGGAGAGTAGACGATGCATAAGGATATTGAATAGAAAAGGACTTAGCACACCCCCCTGAGGAGTACCCAGGTCAAACCGTTCATAGGAGCTATACGACCCTTTAAAAAGGACACTTCATGTTCTGTTGCAGAGATATCCCCGTATCCATTTCAGTATGTTCCCCCGAACTCCAAAGTCCACCAGCTGGTCAAGAATAATTTCCTTGTTGGCTATATCGAAGGCAGATTTGAGGTCCAGGAAGGCGACCACACTGGTGGGAGAAAGACGGGTGTAGAGTTCAGCGAGGCAGTGATGTGAGAGAGAGAGAGAGAGAGAGAGAGAGAGAGAGAGAGAGAGAGAGAGAGAGAGAGAGAGAGAGAGAGAGAGGAGAGAGAGAGAGAGAGAGAGAGAGAGAGAGAGAGAGAGAGAGAGAGAGAGAGAGAGAGAGAGAGAGAGAGAGAGAGAGAGATACAATCATATAACAAGGAAGGTAAAAGGTGAGATTTAAAAAAATGT
>JAXCGZ010000857.1:0-37553 GCA_037179515.1 Halocaridina rubra
TATATAATATATATATATAGTATATATATATATATATAGTATATATATATATATATATATATATATATATAATATATATATATATATAATATATATATATATATATATATATATATATATATATATATATATATATATATATATAGATATATATATATATTATATATATATATATATATATATATATATATATATATATATATATTATATATATATATATATATATATATATATATATATATTATATATATATGTATATATATATATATATATATATGTATATATATATATAATATATATATATATATATATATATATATATATATATATATATATATATATATATATATATATATATATAATATATATATATATATATATATATATATATATATATATATATATATATATATATATATATATATATATATATATATATATATATATATATATATATATATATATATATATATATTATATATATATATATATATATATATATATATATATATATATATATATATATATACATATATATACATATATATACATATATATATATATATATATATATATATATATATATATATATATATATATATATATATATATATATATATATATATATATATATATATATATATAAATGTATATATAAATAAATAAATATATATATATATATATATATATATATATATATATATATATATATATATATATATATATATATATATATATATATATATATATATATATATATATATATATATATATATTTATTTATATATATAGACTTCATAACACGAAGACACTAATACAGAGATAAATCCACACTTAGAAAGGTTTAAATATAAACGGATGCTCAAGGTTTTCACTCTCCACCGGGCCTCATCTAGAGCTTTAATAACGCTTTTGATGAGGCCCGTTGGAGAGTGAATATGCTGACCATCTGCTGTTTATATTTAAAACTTTCTAAGAGTGGACTGATCTATATATATATTATATATATAAATATATATATATATATATATATATATATATATATATATATATATATATATATATATATATATTTATATATATATATATATATATATATATATATATATATATATATATATATATATATATATACATATATATATATATTTATATATCTATATATATATATATATATATATATATATATATATATATATATATATATATATATATATATATATATATATATATATATATATATATATATATATATATATATATATATATATATATATCTATATATATATATATATATATCTATATATATATATATCTATATATATATATATATATATATATATATATATATATATATATATATATATATATATATATATATATATATATATATATATATATATATATATAGTGAGTGACAATGGGACGCACAAATAAAATTACCCTTAGGTGACCAGGATAACAAGACAATATTAAGCAGAAAAGTGTGCAGGTTAAGGGCAAGGCAGATATAAAATGAAAAAAAAAACAAAAAAACATTACGAAAAGAATCGTCTGAAAGAATAGTCAAAATAATGATGATCTGGAGATATGATAATATTAGCCCCTGAGCTGACGACAGTTCAGTTTTATGAAGGGAGAGAGGTTATTAGGGTTAGAGAAGACTCGGGGAAGGAGAGTACCTAAATATGGAACTAGAAGGAAAGAAGCAGTCACTGCACTAGCTATTCAATGAGTCACAAATCTATACACAGTGCCTGTGTGACGAGGCTGCTGGTGTGTGTTAAATGGCCTTACCAGTGGTGGTGGGATGCAACTCGCCAACTCATCAGAGCAACAATGGAAGAAGTGCCGATAGAGAAGAGAAAGAGGTGATACCTTGCAGAAAAGAGAATGAGAATCCAGATTAATATGTCTGTTGGCTTTAGATTCAACCCTATCAAGGAGGTAAGTACAAGAAGAAGCACATCAAATTATAGAGCAGTATTCTATGCAGGGAAGAGGAAAAGTAATGACGAAAACGATAGAGAACTCTTAAAACCTTAGATAAAGTTCTAGGAATTTGAATTGTGTGATACCTCCAAGAAAATGCTAGAGGCTATGTGAATACCCAATATATTTATTATTATCAAAGATAATAAAGCTATCAGGAGGAGATGAATATAAAAACATAACAAGAGACTCTCTTAGAGGCATTAAATATTACTGAATATTATTTGCCTCACATAATAACAGAGAACATCAGAGAACAGATAGAAGGGGTAAAGCAATAAGCAGGATATTTGGATCGCAGATCCTTTTGCAATACTCTGTCAAAAGCCTTGAGTTATCAAGAGCGACAACAAAGGATTCCCTGAAGTTCTTTCAAGATGACCATACATGAGAGAGATAGGACAGAAGATCACCAGTGTATCATGTCTTGCAGAAGCTGTACTAGTGATTAGAAGTAAGCGAGATAGCTTCAAGATGTTTCAAGAAGTGTGAACTGAGCAAGTTTCTAATACTTTAATGATAGAGGAGGATAGGGCAATTAATCAGTAGTTGGAAGGAATAGAATTGTCACTTTTCTTAGGAAATGGCTGAATTAGAGCGTGCTTCCAAGATGAAGGATAGAGACTTGTTGAGAGAATGAGGCGAAAAAGACGGCAAAAGGAATACCATCGGGTCCAGATGATTTGTTTGTCGTCAAAAAGCAAAGAACCCTACAAATTTTCCATGTAGAAAGAAGAGAGGAGGGCATAGGTTTAGAGAGGGGTCATGTGCGCTTTAATCGCTTACAGAAGAGATTGAGGAAAAATGAGAGCCAAAGAGAGTGACTTAGTCACTAGGAGAACAAGAGAACAGAGAACCATCAGGACGAATATATATATATATATATATATATATATATATATATATATATATATATATATATATATATATATATATATATATATATATAAAATAAATATTTATTTATTTATATTTTTATCTATCTATCTATCTATCTATCTATCTATATATATATATATATATATATATATATATATATATATATATATATATATATATATATATATATATATATATATATATATATATATATATATATATATATATATATATATATATATATAATATAAATAAACATATATATATATATATATATATATATATATATATATATATATATATATATATATATATATATATATATATATATATATATACAAGTATAAATAAATATATATATATATCTATATATATATATATATATATATATATATATATATATATATATATATATATATATATATATATATATATATTTATTTATATTTTTATTTATACCTATATATATATATATATATATATATATATATATATATATATATATATATATAATATATATATATATATATATATATATATATATATATATATATATATATATATATATATATATATATATATATATATATATATATATATATATATATATATATATATATATATATATATATATATATATATATATATATATATATATATATATATATATATATATATATATATTATAATATATATATATATATAAATAAAAATATAAATATATATATATATATATATATATATATATATATATATATATATATATATATATATATATATATATATATATATATATATATAAATATATATATATATATATATATATATATATATATATATATATATATATATATATATATATATATATATAATTAGACAGAAAAATTTTCCCTGAAAATTTATCCCTCTTCCAATATGTGCAAAGTTTCCCAAATGATATCTGGGGCATTATACATGTACATGCATGCATACATACATAGATTTGTATCCAAATAAGAACATTACTATATGTGAAAACTTGAATCATTTTTACCCTAACCGGGACTTGAACCTGGGACTTATAATTACAAAGCCAAAGCGCTACCAAATACACCACAGAAGGTTCAAAGGAAACAGAGACTATAGCTTATATCTGCTATACTAGAAATGAACGCATTCTATCTGAATGCCACTATGTTCATATTACCGATTCCCCAACCTCACTCGTGGTTTCGTTTTCACATTTATTTCAACTCCCAATCTCATTCGGGACCAACAATAACCAAATAAGCACATTACCATATGTGAAAACATGATTCTTTTTTGTATGTATATATGTTTGTATGCATGTATGGATTTATGCATGTATATATGAATATATGTATGCATGTATGTATGTATGGATGTATGAATCTATGAATAATTTTCTTGAACCTGGTACTTATAATTACTAAGCCAAGGCGCCTTGGCTTAGTAATTATAAGTCCCAGGTTCAAGTCCCAGTCAGGGTAAAAATGATTCATAAATTCATATATCCATATCTACATACATACATATATACATGCATAAATCCATACATACATACATACAGACATATATGCATACACTACACTATAAGAAATATATATTAAAAAAATACAAGTTTATAAATAATGCATTTTAAGAATCAATACGTTTTATATGCAACTTATAAGAGCTCTATTATCATATTTATTATTATTATTATTATTATTATTATTATTATTATTATTATTATTATTATTTTTATATTTTTATTATTATCATTATTATTATTATTATTATTATTATTATTATTATTATTATTATTATTATTATTATTATTATTATTATTATTATTATTATTATTATTATTATTATTATTATTAATCCATTTCGGAGAGAAATAAAATACTTAAAGAACTTATTTAGTGTGTATCGTATGAAATACACTAGAAGAGAGAGAGAGAGAGAGAGAGAGAGAGAGAGAGAGAGAGAGAGGAGAGAGAGAGAGAGAGAGAGAGAGAGAGGTCCTTGAATCCCTCCCTAAATAATTTTTTTCTTCTTCCTCTTGCCAAAAAAGAAGTGATATTGCGGATAAGGATCTTGTAAGGATCTGCTGAACTCCTTATACATAAATTCACGAAATTATGGTGTCTAAGGTAGAAAAGAATGATAATTAAATGTTAAACCCTGACTATTCAACAATTTGGGAAGGCCTTTTGCCCCTCTTATGCATATTTCGAATGTTACAACAAATGTATTGTAAATTATACATGGAAAGCGGCATCAAGCAATAATATAGCTAAATGCCATGATTAAGCATTACTTTTTATTAATTTCTTCATAACATATCACGGCAAACGGCCAGAAATGAAGAATATGTTTAAGTATAACAATGAATGAAAGCAAATGGCCAAGATATTCACCTAGGCGAATTACGACTGGCAATTTTACAAGAAGGCACAATCTGTCAATGTACCATATCATTAAAACCCGACAATGTAGCTTCACAGACACCGCAATAAATGGCAATTGCTGGAAATGACCACTCTTTAACACAATATTGTCAGCAATAACAGGCAGCGATTCCTATGAAAACATGCCATGATCATATGTAAACAAGACCTGAAGAGACTTCCTCATGCGACCGCAAAAAGTGATTTACATCCCTCAAGCGTGGAAGAGGCGTCTTTCAACAAAAACGGAAAAAGAAATAAAACGGGTCATTTACTAACACAAATATTCATAACCTGCATTTACACTGCATTTGCTAGGTTCTATCCCTAATTACCGAAAGACATTATTAGTGTCTGCTAACGGTGCCTCTGTGTGCTACATGTAAATGAGATGGTTGCATTATTGTCAATTTTACTCAGCCGACTTCGACCGCTTCCTATCAGTCTCTCTCTCTCTCTCTCTCTCTCTCTCTCTCTCTCTCTCTCTCTCTCTCTCTCTCTCTCTCTCTCTCTCTCTCTCTTTCTTTTTTTGGCATGGGACTGGGGAGCAGCAGGGCGTGGAGGAGAAGATAACGGAGAAACGGCATCCCGGCCACGTCATAGGGTCCTATTAGACATTATTTAAAACTTATCTTCAATGGGTCATGCCGACACCTTATAGAAGAAATAAAACTACCGCATCCAGTCGTTAACAACAACAACAATAATAATAATAATAATAATAATAATAATAATAATAATAATAATAATAATAATAATAATAATAATAATAATAATAATGATAATGATAATAATAATAATAATAATAATAATAATAATAATAATAATAATAATAATAATAATAATAATAATAATAATAATAATAATAATAATAATAATAATAATAATAATAATAATAATAATAATAATAATTATTATAATAATAATTATTATTATAATAATAATAATAATAATAATAATAATAATAATAATAATAATAATAATAATAATAATAATAATAATAATAATAATAATTATAATTATAATAATAATAATAATAATAATAATAATAATAATAATAATAATAATAATAATAATTATAATTATAATTATAATTATAATTATAATTATAATTATAATAATAATAATAATAATAATAATAATAATAATAATAATAATAATAATAATAATAATAATAATAATAATAATAATAATAATAATAATAATAAACTGAAGGGCAAGAACGGTCCAAGCAAACATCGTAGAACATATTTAATATATTTAACCTACTTATAATGCATCACATAACAACGTTTCAGACAAAATTATAGTTGTAAATAAGTAAAAATTATATATACAGCACATTCACACAAACAAATTAATGAAATTTACATATATCTAAACATATGTAGAATTAAAAAAAAAACACTTTCACACCAATAAAATTTGTTTTATAAAATTCTGAGAGTGCAACTTGACCCATATTTGTTTAATTTAGGATTAGTTTTTAAAATAGATAATGACTCTACTATCATGATTTCATTTCCGCTTTTTCCTCTGTACATTATTTTGAAATTATTCATACTGAAATTACACTTACAGACATTAGAACAGTGTTCTCGAATGTTTGAGTTTACTGGAGCTGACAATATTTTTCCAGTACGACAAGATGACCCGTGGTGTTCGTGGTATCTAACCAATACACATTTCTTAGTTGAGGCAACATATGCTAGTTGATAATAAAATCTCATTTCTAGATATGGTAATCATAAGACAAAATATCAGGTTAGATATAATCATTTACAGAAAGCCATCATTTTCTAGGCTTGGCGTAAATTTCATATGGTGTTGCTGAGAAAATTTTAAGCATAATTCGTTTTGTACAATGCTGTATAGAGCATATAGAGATTATCATCTACTTATATTAATTTTCACAATGAAATAAACTTCCTACTTGGTTTCTTTGTTACAAAAGGATATCCACCCAATATACTTTATAAACATCTTAGAAATTTTCTTAATAGGATTTTTTGCCCCAAACCTGTAAAAGAAGGTCCCAAAAAGATGCAGATGTACATAAAATTGCCCTACTTTAATGATAATTTAAACTATTACATAAAAAAGCAATTAACAACAATATTCTACAGATACTACCCTCATATTAAACCATTCATTTTATTTTATAACAACCATAAACTTCAAAATTATGTAATCCATAAGGACAAGTTACCTGACTCGTTTTGTTCAATGGTAGTTTACTCATCTAACTGCCCCAAATGCCAACTAGCATATGTTGGCTCAACTAAGAAATGTGTATTAGTTGGATACCACGAACATCACGGGTCATCTTGTCGTACTGGAAAAATATTGTCAGCTCCAGTAAACTCAAACATTCGAGAACATTGTTCTAATGTTTGTAAGTGTAATTTCAGTATAAATAATTTTAAAATAATATAAAGAGGAAAAAGCGAAAAAGGAAATCAGGATAGCAAAGTCATTATTTATTTCAAAAACTATTCCTAAATTAAACAAAGATGGCTCAAGTTACACTCTCAGAATTTTGTAAAACAAATTTTATTAGTGTGAAAGTGTTTTTTTTTTTATTCTACATATGTTTAGAAAAATGTAAATTTCATTAATTTATTGGTGTGAATGTGCTGTATATGAAAATTTTAATTATTTACAACAATCCTTTTTTTTATTAGAGTAATTGTTCATGTATATGTTCTTTTTCACTCTTTCAAAGGTTTTGAACGTTGGATGTTTGAATTGTTGCTGTGTGATGTATTCTAAGGAGATTAAATAAATTAAATATGTTCTAACAACAACAACAACAAAAATAATTATCTTTATCTTTACCTTTATTATAATAATAATAAAAATATACTGCAATGCTTAATCACAATCTCTTATTATTATTATTATTATTATTATTATTATTATTATTATTATTATTATTATTATTATTATTATTATTATTATTATTATTATATATAAATAAATAAATAGAAATAAATAGAAATAAATACACCTGCACACAGTTTCTATAAGATGAAGATAATGTAACTGTACATAGCTAAAAGTTTTTGAAGGTAGGACAAAATGTGAATAAAATGAAATCAAATACAGTAATACATACAAGTGTTAATAAAAATAAGCTTTTGCAAGGCATTACTTTTTTCTAGTGTGACAAGTCTGTTAAGTTCTTTTTATATTATTTAAACATCTATATAAGCATTTATATATCTATTATCACCTCTTCAAACGAGGGAGTTTTGCCTATACATATTTTATTTATTTTTTAATTCTATTTTTTCAGTCCCATTAGACCCGCAGAACCTTCATACACGAGTGAACAGATCTTGGACTGGGGTCAAACATCAGATATTTGGTTACCTGCCGTAGAAGCTGTAGAACAAGTTAACCCTTGGAATCCTCCCCCTCCAATTCACGTGATGACACCAGGCGCTCAAATCCCTCCTAGGCCCTCCTATGTTCAACCGGAACTTCAGACTCATCGCCCCCGCATCCAACCGGAAGTTAAAACGCAACGACCTCGTGTCCATGTGGATGTTAAAACGCAACGACCTCGTGTCCATGTGGATGTTAAAACGCAACGACCTCGTGTCCATGTAGAAGTTCAGGCCCACCGACCATACGTTCCTCCTGTCGATGTAAAGACTCCACTTCCATACAGACCCGTCGTCCGGCGACCCAAACCCCCATCCAAGCTTCGCAGACGTTATTATTACCCCAGGTATCGCCCCAAGAACCAAGGACCTCTGTACCTCGACTCTCATGAGCTTCGTCAACTCACCCGAAGAAGACCTTCCTACAGGAGACCCATCAGTCACACTGACCGAGTTTTTTACGTTGATTATGATGACTATTACGACAGTGACTATTACTACGACGACTATTATCTTGGCGACTACGAGACCTACGACGACGAGCCATCATCCCTTAAGGCCTCCAGCTACTTTCGAACTCCGAATCCCTACGACCATCCTTACTCGTATTATAGCTACCAAGGTTCCCTCACGGGTGACAGTCCAACGTCCACTAAAGCAACAACGTTCGAAAGCACAACACCTATCACTACTTCTACGACCGAAGCTACGAGACCCACGAGTCGTTATGCAGACACGATAAGCTCATGGAAACCCACGAGAAGACCCGAGACTCTTAAAGATGAATAAAATTTTTATATAAAAATGCATAAAATCAAATACAGAAATGCAAGATAATATGAAGCTTAAGCAAGGCATTTCTTTCATAATATGATTGACAGCATACCGCTAAAGAACTTCTAATTTAATTCAACACTAATTTGTGTATCTATTTATTTATTGACGCCTCCTCAAAAGAGGAAGTTTTGCCAGTACATAATACTCATAGAATTATATAATTCATTTGCACAACAAAAACATTATTTATATCTGTTTGTAATAGTTTGACTATCAGTCTATGCGTGCGTTCGGCTATGAATGTATTTAATTCATAGTTTATATAAATCAAGTGCAGACAAACACAACATTCAGATTGTCCTTGAAATATATCTTAATATAACGATGGTCCACTTAGGAAAGAGCTTGATGTGCAGTTGTAAAACACTTAATACCATGTATGTACTCCACTACAGCCGTGATTCTTTTATTTTCTCATGCAATACACCTTAACCAAATTTCCAGAGGTTTATTAAGGGGGGGGAGGTGCCTTTTCTCTTGTTAGTGACTGTCCGCTGAGTTTTATCAGAAATGATGAGGAAGTATCTGACTCTTATGAGTGACAGTACACTTCATTTTATGTATACACTGGAATGTAATTATCACTAATGGTATATTAGAGGGACAGAGGTGGACCAAATAGGAGGTTTATGAATTTGGAAAGGAGGGACATGAAGATGTGTACTGCAACGGAGGAGGACGCAGGTGATAGGGCGATATGGACATGACTGATTCGCTGCGGCGACCTCTGACGGGAGAAGATGAAAGATTTCCTCTGATTTGATTCCATTTAGTTAAGAATACTTCTCACAGGGCAACGAATCAGCACTATCTCTTCACCAATAAAAGCCTCTTGGGGTTAAGGAAGATAGGGTAGCGGCCTCTATTTTCGAGAAGGAAATTCCTCTCAACCCTGCACGCTATATGAACATATCATCAGATATTACTGCAGGATTTAAAGACGACACGTCATTCTCAAATGCACAAACTTCACTATGTATAAAACCAGCTTCACTATTACCATACAGGACGATCTGAGTTGGAAGTCACCTCCTTTCCTGATGAAGATGTCACCTTTTGGAAAAGAGAGTATTGGCATCTAAGCTGCAAACTAAGCAGGATTAATGAGTACACCATACGAAAATGGTGGCTTTATGATGAGAGAAAAAACATACATGGGTTCAAGGAAGAGGATGAACATATAAGTTATTGTTTTAGTTGTATAGCGAATATATTCATACATACATTCCTACCAGAATCAAGGGATTGAATTGGTTCCATTACTTTCCTGGCATATCTAGAGGTGTTTACTAACTCTACTATGGCAAGGCCTATAAATCGACAACCATCACTGATGTCATTTCCACATCATGGGCAGGACGAATCAAAACTAGCTTTTTGTTTTTATGGGATAAGGCAGGATCGAAATGCGATTTTTCACCATCTCAGTTCAGTACTGACCCATTTCTCCTCATTGGAAAGACAAGTTCATTAAAATATGGGAGGACTTGAATTCTGATCGTGTAGTGAGGCGAGTCTATATTTAATCAATCAAACCACGCTTCACCATAACAGTAACAAAAATATAAGAGATATTATAGCCTGCTCTCTATCTAAGTGTTCGCAGTCTACTGTATCTAACCTACCCTTACCTAACCAATCCATCAATTCATATGCTTGAATATTAGGTGCTAATAAACAATGAAATAAATCATCTGAAGACTACGGATACTGAGACACACTACAAGCTATAATTGCACCAAAATATGTATCTTTTTTTTTCAACGTTATTTATACAAAGGAAGACAAGTAATAAAGTGTGACAGACACAAAGTGATAAGCACATGTTGATAATGCAACACTACGGCTATTATAGCGCCCCTTCCTAATTAGTTTATGAACTTGTATGTTACGTAAAAAAATCGAATAAAGCCTTTGGACACAATATATTCTCTATGAATCTATCTACTCACTTTAATTAAGAGAAACGATAGACTTATATTTCTTATCGATCATCCTTTTGTCACTTGAACACAATCGCGTCATTCATTGATTGTTTTACTGACTAAAAGCCAAACTGTTATTTCTATTAAGTTTGTTTACATTTTCTTTAGTCATGGATGTTAATAATAATATCTCCTACGCCGCTATTTAATATTCTATAGTTGTAATTACTTAAAAGATCTATGAGGTTTTCTTTTTTTTATCAGCTGTTGTTGGCCCCTCTTTAATCATGTATATTCATATCAATTTCATTGTCATTTCTATTATTTGTTAGTATTTAATGCTCATCTACTATTTACACTGTTATTTCAGGATTTTCTTATGTGTTTCTATTTACCCGTCGTGATATTATCAGCAATTTTTTTACCCCTTTATATTGTTAATATTTATGTGTTTTATTCATAGTTATGCATTCTTATTCCCATATTCATTCATTCTTTTTATATATATTTGTTTCTTGTTTATATAATTATTATTAACAGATTTTGTCATCTGTTCATATGCAAGAGTTCTGTCAGGATTGTTATTATTATTATTTTTTTTGTTGGTAGTATACTTAACTCTTTTCATTCCCCTAATTTAATTCCGGCCATTTTATCTATATAGTAACCGTATATTGTTCATCTTTTGTCATCATTAATAACCTGTTATCGGGGATCACAGTGGTGTGGTGGTTAGCGTACTCCCATTTGGAGCTGGTAGAGCCGCGATCGAAACCACCGTGGGAGGACGATGGGAATGTTACTTCCCGCCTTTATTCCCCAGCCACACTTTCTCAAGGATCAATCCTACTGAGAGGCTGAAAAGCCTGCCCGGCAGTTGAAACTTAAAATGTTTTCTATGCATTATCGACAGTTTTTTTTCTAGATACATTATTGTTCATAGAAATGTTCTTTTCTGCTTATAGTTTTCATTAGCATTGTGTTATTAGAGTTTTTTTTTTATAAAAAAACTGAAAATAATTGCCAAAAAAACAATAACAATCACCATTCCTTAGGAGAGTACTATAAAACAATAAATATTGACAGATTTTAGTTGCATTATTTTCCATTACTTTTCTTTTGTTTTAGGAAAACATTGTCCAGTTTCAAGTGTCAAAGTAAGTTAATAATGATTAATTAATTGCAATTGATGATGATGATGATGACAACGACGACGACAACAACAACAACAACAACAACAACAACAGTAATAATAATACTAATACTACTAGTACTAATAATAATAATAATAATAATAATAATAATAATAATAATAATAATAATAATAATAATAATAACAACAAAAGAAGAAGAAAAAGAAGAATTCCATTGCCTCAATAGAAGTTCATCTCTTTCAATATGTAAAAAGTTTGCACGTGATCGTTTTCTCTGATACAAAATAACAAAACTCCGTTTTCTTTACTTCTGGACATGCATCTGTACAAGGAGGTCTGTCGCATTTCAGTTGCTCACAACTTAAGAAAGGAAGTTAAATACTTAAGAAATATTTCTGCTTATTATTAAAGAGAGGAATGGTCTTACAATTAAGACGCAAATTAATGACATCTTAGCCGGTTACGTGCAATAACACTCACAAGGAGAGTCGTAACCAACTTATAAGTACAATAAAAATAATAATAATTCAAAATAGCTTATTCTACAGCCATTAAAGCACTACGTTTAAAACCCTAAGCTTGGCTAATATGAAATTTTCTGTAAGAATTGGGAAAGAATCGTATATAATAATTATAACTACTTCCTCGAATAGTAAATTCCAATCATCAACTACTCTTACACTAAAAACGTACTTCCTTACATTCTGCAAAGAAGTTTTCTTACGAAGTTCCAAATTATGACCTCTAGTTCTAGTGCCACCAATATCAAAATATTGATCCCTATCCACACTGTCATAACCATGAAGGATATAAAAACCGTCACATATCCCTTCTAGCTTCGAGTGATGGTAAGTCTAATTCTCTCAGCCTATCCTTTTAACTGAGATTGAGTCTTTATGGCACCAGTTTTGTGGCATGTCTATAAACTCTTTTCAGCTTATTTATGTGCTTTTTGAAGTGTGGATTCCAAAAGAGGGCTGCATGTTCAAGCTTTGGTGTCACTTACTTTATATAAATATTTCTGAACATTTCCTTGTCCATGTGTCTGAAAGGCACATTTATATTTGGTAAGAAAGCATATGCTGCCCTTACTATGACATTTACATGCATTTCTGGAGACAAATCTGAAATATGTATACACCTAGCTCTTTTTCATTTTCCGTCTCTTGAAGGTCTGCTCTTTTTTTTTCTTTTTTTTTTTAAGAGTGTGACACCGGGACAGGCAGAAACTGCCCTCATCAATAAAGGCCCGGGTACGAGAAAATACCAAGACGAAGGAAAAAAAAAAGGTTAAGGGCAAGGCAGAGATGAGGTAATGTCACTCAAAGGAAAACGACAGACAGAAAAAAAAACAGTCAAAGTAAAGAGGACCCAGAGATATGGAGGACTAGGCTCTGAGATGACGATAGATCTGATTTTTGAAGGATGAAAGGTCATAAGAATTAGGAAAGACAGAAGGAGGAAGAGTGTTCCAGAGTCTGCAGGTAGATGGGAAGAAGCAGTCGCTGCACCGACCAATCCGCGAGCTACAAATCTCCACACAGTACCTGTGAGATGAGGCCGCTTGGCGAGTGTTACGCGGCCTCGGCAGTAGAGGAGGGATGGAACTTGCCAACTCATCAGAGCAGCAATGGAAGTAGTAGCAATAGGAAAGCGAAAGAGAAGATACCTTATGGCGAAGAGAGAGAGAATCCAGGTTAGAAGTAAGAGAAGGATCATTAATGAGTCTGACTGCCTTAGATTCAACCCTATCAAGAAGGTAAGTAAAGGAAAAAGCACCCCAGATGTGTGAGTAGTATTCTAAGCAGGGGTGGATAAGACCTTTGTAAATTTTAAGTAACAGCAATGAGGAAAAGTAATGATGAAAACGAAACAAAACCCCAAATTTTTTGGATGATGATTTAGAAATTTGGATTATGTGATTCCTCCAAGACAAGTTAGAGGCTATATGGATTCCTAATTTGTTGATAGAGTTAAGAGGTTAAAATTAATTAGTTCTAAGACAATAGGGTTATCAGGAAGAGAAGAATTTAAAGAGATAGCCAGAAACTGTGTCTTGGAGGCAATGAATTTAACTAAATTTTGAGTACCCCATTCAGTTACTCTCTGCAAATCGGAGTTAAGAGTAGAAGAAAGAGTAATACGAGATTGATTACGAGTAACAGATGAAAGTTGTGAAGAAAAGGCAGAGGAAAAGTGAAGGGTAGACTCATCAGCAAAGGCATGAAGAAGAGAGGAAGATGGGGACTGTTGAAGATCATTGATGAAGAGAAGGAAGAGAGTAGGTGAAAGAACAGAGCCCTCTGGAACACCACTTGTAACAGAGAAAGGGCTAGGTGTCGCGCCATCAACAACTACTGATATAGAACGGTCAGTAAGAAAACTGGAACTCAAGAGAACAGAAAGAAGGGGTAAAGCCATAGGCAGGGAGTTTGGCCAACAGAGCTTTGTGCCAGACTCTGTTAAAAGCCATAGAGATATCAAGGTCGACGACAAAGGATTCCCCATAGCGCCTCAGAGAAGATGACCATAAATGAGTAAGATTGGACAGGAGATCACCAGTGGATCTTGCCTTGAGGAAGCCGGACTGGTGATTGGAGATAAGTGAGTTAGATTCAAGGCGTTTCAAGAAGTGAGCATTGAGCAAAGTTTCGAAAACTTTAGCACTAAAGGTGGTTAGGGCAATAGGTCGGTAGTTAGAAGGAATAGAGCGGTCACCCTTATTAGGAACAGGTTGAACTAGAGCATGCTTCCAAGATGAAGGATAGATACTGGTTGACAGAATGAGGCAAAAAAGACGGCAAAGCACGGGAGCAAGTTCATCTGCAAACTCCTTAAGGAACCTTGCAGGGATACCATCGGGACCGAATGCCTTGTTCGTTTTTAGCGAGCGAAGAACCTTATGAAATTTGCGTGAAGAAAGGACAAGGGAGGGCATAGGGTTAGAGAGGGGAGAAGATTGATGAACAGGTGCCATGGAATCGTTGATAGAAGAGTTGGCAGAAAAATGAGAGCCAAAGAGAGTGGCTTTGTCAGTGGGAGAGCAAGCTATAGAACCATCAGAATGAATGAGAGGGGGAAAGCTTGAGTTACAGAAGCTTTTGGAGAGGTTTTGGCTAAGGACTAGAAGCATTTGTCAGTGGAAGAGGAGTTAAGGTCATCAACTTTCCTTCTTATAAAGGAAGCCTTAGACCTTAGAATCTGAGCAGTACAGTGATTCCTAGCTAGAATAAAAGCAGAGCAAGTTAAATCTGAAGGAGAGGCTAGGTAAGATCGGTGAGCCTGATTCCTAGTCTGGATTGCCATGGAGCTGGCACGGTCAACCCAAGGTTTAAGGGGAGAGAAAGTTTTTGTAGAAGAGGGGATGTACGCCTCCATTCCTGCAGTCATGATCTCGGCATCTTTCAGAGCTACCTGATCAGGGTTGCGGGACCGAAAGCATTAGTCATCCCATGGGAAGTCAAAGAGAAAGTTACGCAAATTATCATGTTGGGTACGCTCGAAGTGCCAAAGGCAGCACTGAGTAGGAGGGATTGGTGGTGGGGGAGCGAAAATGGAAGAGACTGAGATCATAGAGTGATCAGATTTACCAAGAGGGGAAAGCACATAATAAGAGTAGTTTGGAGGGTTAGAAGTAAAAAATAGGTCAAGAGTGTTTGCAGCATGTTTGTGATGATCAGGAACGCGAGCAGGATGTTTGATAATTTGCTCCAGATCATGAGTACTAGAGAAAGCAAGGGCCTCACTTCCTCCCACATCAGTGTGAGAAGAATGAAGCCAATCACTGTGGTGTACATTGAAGTTTCCAATGTAGAGAACTTTGGCACGTGGGTGAGAAGATAGCAAGGACTCATGGCACGAAGATAGATATTCAAAGAAAGACACAAACTCAGTGGAGTTTGGAGAACAGTAGCAGAAGCAAAGGAAGATAGTGGTAGTGGAGAGATAGACTTTTAGCCAGAGAACATCAAAGTCAGGAGATTCAAGGTCCATGAGCCTCACAGTAGGAGTGTTAGTGTTGCAGTATGCACAGACCCCACCTTTGGAACGAAAACGAGTATACAGTTTATAGTGAGAGATTTGGAATGGGTCAGTGGAAGCATGTATAGACAGCTGGGTTTCAGATAGGAGGAGGAGGTTAGGGAAGAAAGTGCCCAAGTGCTGTTCCACAGACGAAAGATTAGACTTTAGCCCACGAATCTTAGAAAAGTGAAGAGTGAAAGAAGCAGATCTATTAGGAGGTGCAAGGTTAAGAGCAGAACCATTACTACCACCAGACGTGTCTGCCCTCAAGCCAATGGTGGAGTCAACACGATCCCCGGAGATTCTTCGCACCCCACTATGCCGGGTACTGGGGGCCATTAGTTGTGAACCTTCCATAAATAAAAACAAATGTGAGGAAAAAGAAAGTAAAAGAGACAGATGTGCAGAATGTTGTGACTTGTCAAATGTAATGGAATAGCAAGAGATGTGTAATGAAATGCCAGAATATTCAGTGTAGATGTAGGCTATTGAGTATCCAAACTTGAGCCTTCTCGCATTTGCACCCATTCTCATTACCTTACATTTTGAAGTATTAGATTTTATTAGCCACTTTTCTGACCACTCATGCAGACTATTTAGATCTTCCTGAAGTTCACTACCATTGTTCTCGCCTCTTATTTAAGTAAGTCTCAATATATTTCAAAACATTTCCACCTATTGTCGCCATTATTTGCATCTCCTTAATAGGTCTCCTGTTTGGGACTGTATCAAATGCCTTCAGAAAATATAGAAATAAGCAATCCGCCCAACCCTCTCTTTAAAATTTAATAGGTTTGTTACTGTTGATCTGCCTTCTCTAAAGCCATGTTGTCTTACTGATGAAAATCTGAAGGATTCCAAGTGCAGAGAAGTATGTTTTCTTAGTAATTTCTCCATAACTGAAAAGGTGATGCTCTCCAATACCGGACCATGAACTTTTATCTCTGCAATCTGAGGGATTGGAGTATTTTCTGTAATAAATAATGACGGAATCTCCTAGTTCAATTCTTTGCAGATCTCTTCATCTGTCTTAGTGATGCTTCCATCATCTCTCTTTTACTTAAAAACCTGATATTTGACCTCCAGATTTCCTTTGATAAAGCTGTGGACTAGTTTGGTATTTTTGTTAGCCTTCCTGGTGATATCCCTTTCATAATCTCTTTCTGCCTCTCTTCTTTTACTCTGATAATAATGTCTTGCTCTTTTATAAGTCTGCCAAGCATTCATATTTTCTCTCCTTTAATACCTTTTCCAGCATTTGTCTCTCATAGGTTTGCAGTAATTGATTATCTTCCCATATTCCTAACAAATGATTTCATACATTTCTTGTACAGATTTGTTGTTAAGTAAGGTCCTCCTGTCAATAACTGCAAAAAGCTAATTAATTGTGATGTAATCTCCTTTCAGATAGTTCCTTCTTGAGTCCTTCAAAGCGTCTCTACTTTTAGGCAGAACATATTCGATGATATACTCCATCAACAACACACAGTGGTGACTTTTTCCAATTCATATTATCTGTGAATACTAGATCAAGACGTGATGGCTCATACCCATCTTGGACCTCATTGGTTCCAGTACATGCTGGTGTAGGAAATTCCCTAGTACACAATCTAGGAATCTTGACCTGAATGAGGCCTCCCCACTATGCGGTCAAGATTTATCCAATCTATCTCTCTGTGCTTGAAATCTCCCATAATGAAAATCCTACATTTTCTCTCCCATGCAATGTTAACAACCGAGTTTATGTCTTCGATAGTACTTATATGACTTTCCTTATAAACTTCTAGCCTATGTTGATTCCTTGGTGAGTTATATACGCAGTTATCAAAATGCTTTCTGACCTGGTATTTATGCAAGCAAAAAGAAATTCCTTGAATTCACTTTATATGGCAAAGTATATTTCTTTAACCTGAAATCTTCCACTTAAGTGCAATGCTATCCCTTCACCAGTCCTCTCAGATCTTTCAACCCTTAATATTCTGAAGCTAAAAGGAAAAACTGTGACACTGTTTATGTCCTCACTTAACTTAGTCTCTGTAACCGCTACCATGTCTGTCTTACTGATGTGAATTCTTTCTTTGATTCCTCATCACCTACCCAATCAACATTTGTGTTAGCAATCTTAATGAGGTTGCATCCCCTGATCTTCTAACATTATCTTCTTTATCTCCCAATTGGCTGAAAGAATTCTGAAACAAATATTTTTCTTCTCTTCTACCCTCATTGAAACTTCCAGCCTCTTGCAACACATATTTGATCCTTCCCACCTCTTCCTGTGTTCTGGATGGTCTAATGAACACTTCTGAATTTTTGAAGGTTTTTAGGATTTTTGCCCTCATCAATACTTCTCTACATATGTTCCCTTTCTCAAAGGTTACTTTCATTATTCTTGCCTTTCTCTCCCTAGAATACTCTCCAATTTGTTGAATATTTTCAAAATTCTCTGGACCACATACTACACCAAGTTTCCTTATCAGGTCTAAAACACTAGTTTTATTATGTTCTAGTCTCCTCTACCATCTTGACTCCTGGGATTCACTTATGCTTGAGATTACCCCCTGACTTCAATTTATGAAGTGTCTGTTTGATTAGTGGATTAGCCCTTTATTTTTTTTTATTAGAGTTTTTTTGTAGTCAACTGTACTTTCATTTTCCAGTGTGTGTGTGTGTGTGTGTGTGTGTGTGTGTGTGTGTGTGTGTGTGTGTGATTACCTAATTGTGATTACCTAATTGTGTTTACGGGAAAGAGCCCAAAGCTCGTATCTTCCCGTCTCCTCATCGGTTCCATTTTAGACTTAGTGATACTTATCGTACCTGTCCTTAAAACTATGAATTGAGATAGTATTAACTACCTCCTCGCTTAGTGAATTCCAATTATCAACTACTCTTACACTGAAAAAGTATTTCCTTACATCCTGCAAAGAAGTTTTCTTACGAAGCTTCAAACTATGACCTCTAGTTCTAGAGCCAGCCATATCGAAATATCGATCCCTATCCACTCTATCATAACCTTGAAGGAATTTAAAGACTGTCACCATATCCCCCCTCACTCTTCTAGCTTCGAGTGATGGTAAGTCTAATTCCCTCAGCCTCTCATCATAACTGAGATTGCGTATTTCTGGCACCAGTTTCGTGGCATGTCTTTGGTGTGTGTGTGTGTGTGTGTGTGTGTGTGTGTGTGTGTGTGTGTGTATGTGTGTGATTACCTAATTGTGTTTACGGGAAAGAGCCCAAAGCTCGTATCTTCCCATCTCCTGATCGGTTCCATTTTATACTTAGTGATACTTATCATACCTGTCCTTAAAACTATGGATTGAGATAGCATTAACTACATCCTCGCTTAGCCAATTCCAATTATCAACTACTCTTACACTGAAAAAGTATTTCTTTACATCCTGCAAAGAAGTTTTCTTACGAAGCTTCAAACTATGACCTCTAGTTCCAGAGCCTGCCATATCAAAATATCGATCCCTATCCACTCTATCATAACCATGAGGGAATTTAAAGACTGTTACCATATCCCCCCTCAATCGTCTAGCTTCGAGTGATGGTAAGTCTAATTCCCTCAGCCTCTCATCATAACTGAGATTGCGTATTTCTGGCAGCAGTTTCGTGGCACATCTTTGAACGTTTTCAAGCTTAGCTAGGTGCTTTTTCAAGTGCGGATTCCAAAAGGGGGCTGCATGTTCGAGTTGTGGCCTCACATAGGCTACATAAATATTTCTGAATATTTCCTTGTCCATGTGCCTGGAAGCTACACTTACATTTGATAAGAATGCATATGCTGCCCTTACTATGCCATTTATATGTATTTCTGGAGACAAATCTGCCAGTATGTTTACTCATAGATCTCTCTCATATTCTGTCCCTTGAAGTTGTACTCCAGCCACCAAGTAGTCAAGCTTGGGCCTTCTTGCACTTTTACCCATTCTCATTACCTTACATTTTGAGGTATTGAATTTCATTAGCCACTTTCTGACCACTCATGCAGACTATTTAGATCTTCCTGAAGTTCTCTACCATTGATCTCGTTTCCTACTTTCTTCATAATCTTTGCATCATCTACAAACATATTCATGAATGAATTTACAGACTCAGGTAGGTCATTTACATATACAAGGAACAAAAGTGGCCCTAAAACTAAACCCTGTGGAACTCCACTACTAACTCTTCTCCATTCAGACACTGAGTGTCTTACTCTAACCCTCTATTCCCGTCCTTCTAAGTAAGTTTTTATCCATTCCAAGACATTTCCACCTATTCTAGCCATTGCTTGCAGCTTCCTAATAAGTTTCCCATGTAGAACAGTGTCAAACGCATTCTGGAAGTCTAGGAATATGCAATGTGCCCAGCCTTCTCTTTCCTGTAAGATTCGGCTTACCTCATCATAAAATTCTAATAAGTTTGCTACTCTTGATCTGCCTTCTCTGAAGCCATGTTGCCTCACTGACATAAAGTTGAAGGATTCCAAGTGAAGAGAGATATGTTTCCTTAATAGTTTCTCCATAACTTTGCAAACTATGCTGGTCAAGGAAACTGGTCTATAGTTCAGAGCCGTATCCCTCCTACCCTTTATGAAGATTGGTATCACGTTTGCTTGTTTCCAGCATCTTGGAATCTCCCCTGACTCCAGTGACTTTTTAAATATGATACTTAGTGCCACTGATAGTGAGTTTGTACATTTTTTAAGTACATGAGGGGATATGTCATCAGCACCTGTAGCTTTATGAACATCTAACTCCATCAGCGCTTTGAATACCTCTGTGGCTGTAAGGTTGATGTTCTCTAATACCGGCCCTTGAGCTTCTACCTCTGCAATCTGAGGGGGTGGGGTATTTTCTACTGTAAATACTGACTGAAACTCCTTGTTCAATTCTTTTCAAATCTCTTCATCCGTCTCAGTGATGCTTCCATCCGCTCTCTTTAGCCTTAAAACCTGTTCTTTTACCTTCAGTTTTCCTCTGATAAAGCTGTGGAAAAGCTTGGGATTTTCTTTAGCCTTCCTGGTGATGTCCCTCTCATAGTCTCTCTCTGCCTCTCCTCTTTTACTTAGGTAGTCATTTCTTGCTCTTATGTAGGTTTGCCAGGCATTTATGTTTTTCTCCTCCTATACCTTTTCTAGCATTTGTTTCTCCACTCCTTAGCTCTTTTACTCTCATTATCGAACCATTTCTCTCTGGCATGAATTACACCTACTTTGGTGACAGGTATGCAGCAATCTACTATCTTTCCATATTTTTCACAAAAGATGTCATACATTTCTTGTACAGATTTGTCATAAAATAAGGTTCTCCAGTCAATAACTGCAAAAAGCTCATTCATTTTGATGTAATCTCCTTTTGGATAATTCCTCCTCATGTCCTCCGTGCCTCTACTCTCAGGAAGAATATCTTCAATGATATACTCCATCAACAACACACAGTGGTCACTCTTTCCAAGTGGTGGCTCATACTCAATTTTTTCAATATCCAACACATTATCTGTGAATACTAGATCAAGTAGCGATGGCTCATCCCCATCCCTGGCCCTCGTTGGTTCCATTACATGTTGGTGTAGTAAATTCCCTTGTACGCAATCTAGGAATCTTGCCCCGAATGAGTCCTCACCACTGTGTGGGTCAAGATTTATCCAATCTATCTCTTTATGATTAAAATCTCCCATAATCAAAATCCTACATTTTCTCTCCTGTGCCATGTTAACAACTGAGTTTATGACTTCAATAGTACCTATATAACTTTCCTCATAAACTTCTAGCCTATTCTGGTTCCTTGGTGGGTTATATACAACAGTTTTAATAATGCTCTCTGACCCAGTATTTATGCGAGCAACAAGAAATTCCTTGAATTCAGTTTTTATAGCCAAGTTTATTTCTTCAACTTGAATCCTTTCACTTATGAGCAGTGCTATCCCTCCACCAGTCCTCTCAGATCTTTCAACCCTTAATATTCTGAAGCCCTTAGGAAAAACTGTGACACTGTTTATGTCCTCACTCTACTTAGTCTCTGTAATTGCTACTATATCTGCCTTACTGTTGTGAATCCTATATTTTAATTCTACTGCCTTACCAGCTAATTAATCAGCATTTGTGTATAACACTCTTAATGAGGCCCCATCCCCTGATCTTCTGTCATTATCTTCTTTATCTCCCCTTTGTCTGGAAGAACTCTGAAATAAAAAAATTTCTTCTCTTCTTCATTTCTTTCCTCATTTAACCTTCTTGCCTCTTGCAACAAGTTTTTGATCTTTCCCATCTCTTCCTGTGTTCTGTATTGTCTAATGAACACTTCTTTGAATTCTTGAAGGTCTTTTAGACTTTTTTTTCTCAATATTTCCCTACTTGTTTCCCCTCTCTCAAAGGTTACTTTTGTTGGTCTCTGCTTTCCATCCCTCGAATATTTGCCTAGTCGGTGAATGTTTACAATATCCTCAGGACCACAAATACTCCAAGCTTTTTTATCAGGTCTACAACCCTAGCTTGTGTGTGTGTGTGTGTGTGTGTGTGTGTGCTGTGTGTGTGTGTGTGTGTGTGTGTGTGTGTGATTACCTAATTGTGTTTACGGGAAAGAGCCCAAAGCTCGTATCTCGTGTCCATGTGCCTGAAGGCTACCCTTACATTTGATAAGAATGCATATGCTGCCCTTACTATACCATTTATATGTATTTCTGGAGACAAATCTGCCAGTATGTTTACTCCTAGATCTCTCTCATTTTCTGTTTCTTGAAGTTGTACTCCAGCCACCGAGTAGTCAAGCCTGGGCCTTCTTGCACTTGTACCCATTCTCATTACCTTACATTTTGAAGTATTGAATTTCATTAGTGTGTGTGTGTATGTTTGTGTATGTGTCCGTGCTGTTGCAAACTAAAGACAATGATGATCCAGAGCAGTACAGTCAAAGAAAGTGGTGCAGAATTAAGGAAGCAGTAAAATGGGCCCATAGTTGAGAAGGAGAGAAAAAATAAATGCAGAGTACAGTAAGCAGAAAGTTTATACAGTCTAGGTGGAAGAATAGGAAATACAGAGTAAATGAGGGTGAAAGAATGATGCAGTATATGAATAGGAGAGAAATAGATACAGTGCATAGGCAAAGAAGAAGCTAACAAAAGGGGGGGGTGGGGAAACGACAGCATTAAGAAAGAATAGCAGATGCCGAAAAGAGGAGGAAGGCAAGAGGATGCATAATGCAGGAGGAAGATGAGAAGATTAATAATTAAAATGAGGGAAATAAAAAGGTACAACACAGAATAAGAAAAAATGGTGAGAAGAGTAGATGTGTAAAAGAGAGTTATTAGAGGAGTATAGAAGATGCACATTAAAGGTGAGAGAAAAAGAGGTAAGTAGATGCTTCATGGTGAAGGAGAAAAGGGGATGCAAGACAGAGATATAAAGAGGGATCAGAATAGAGGGAGAAAGGAGGATGCAAAACAGAGGGAAAGTAGTACTGGAAAAAGAAAACGCAAATAGTAATGCGAGTAAGGAAACTGCAGGATAGAAGGGGAAAAAAGTGCAGAATACGGTCAGAAAATGGAATGAAGAATAGTAATGAGAGAAAAGAGGTTGCAAGGTAGGGGAGAGAGAAAACCGGATGAAGAAGAAAGAGAAAAGAGTATGAAGAATACTGAAAGCAGAAAAGAGGATGTACAACAGAGGTGTTCTAATGTACAGGCAGAATAGAGGAGCTATGAAGAAAATTTGGAGAAGTATTAAAAAAAAGAGGGTACAGAATAAAGAAGGGGGAAGGGAAATTGCAAGCTGCATATAAGAGGGATATATAACTGGCCGAATAGATGATAAAGAACAAAGAAAGGAAAACAGAACATGCAGAATAAAGGAATAGACTACCCAGAATAGAGAAGGGAGAAGAGTGTAAAGAATATAAAAAAGGGTGGGGGGAATTGCATGGTGAACAAAAAAGGGATGAATAGAAGTGGCTGAATAGAGGATACAGAACAAAGAATGGAAAACAGAAAGTGCAAAGACTACCCAGAATAGAGAAGCGAGAGAGAAGGATGCACAAGAGTAGAAGAAAAGACTAGGGGGAAAGAAAACAGGTAATATAAATGCAATATCTACAATAGAGGAGCAAGGATAAAAACAAAATGGACGATGAAGAGAAGAAGGGCCTAACAATGACTGACTAACAACAGAAGACGCAAATTAGAGTATACATATTATCTAAAATAGATGATGGGAAGGAAAGTGAAAAACAAATAAAGGGAGAGAAGAGAAAGCAGAACGAAGGAGGCAATATTAAAAGATGACTAACACTAGAAATGGATAAGACAGAATAAAGGAGAGAGAACAGTGGAAATAGAGTATAGAGGAGGGAGAGAAGATAATCAAGAATAGAGAAATAAGTACAGAATAAGCAGAATATGAAATACAGAATATTTAGAATAAATTAAGTGCTAAGGTAGAAGTAGACATGTTGGCAGATAACACTCAGAGTTATGGAGATAAAACAAAGACGGTTACATTTTTTTATTACTGGAACAACCAGGAATATGTTCTGACGCATCCTCACTATACAGCGACTGGTGAACAACTGACTAGTAGCACAACGTGGTTAACCTTATTAACTTCACTGAGAAATCCAAGGACGATAAAAAAAAATTACACCTTTTCCTCATAAAAGACAATCAAGCAAGTATTTATAATTCATCTTGAAATCTATAGTTCCAGTGTTTCTCATATATTAAAAAATAAATACAATGTTTAGTGGTCAATATCATAATGCAAAATATCTATCCAAACATATAATAAACAAAAACACTTATCTAAGTTTACACTGAACACACCCTCTTAAATTTAAATTCTTTAAACAAAGCAAACTTATTCAACTTTACCAGAGACATCGGTTTTGTAAATAAATCAGCAAAATTTTTATCAGTTGGAATATATTCGAGAGTAATGAATCCATTTTTAACTTCAGACCTTATAAAATGGTATTTCACAACAATATGTTTTGTACACTGATGATGACTGGGATTCTTTGATAAATTAATTGCACCTTGATTATCTATAAATAATTTACAGGTTTGTTAACTGTACATGTCATCAGCAAGCAAGTGACTGAGAAAGTTAGCCTCCTGAATTGCAGCAGTCATTGCTACATATTCTGCCTCACATGATGAAAGTGCCACAATGTTCTGCTTTTTAGTTTTGTAGGAACTAAGGAGGCCACTTTCATTTAAATGAAAATTATATCCAGAGATACTTACTCCATCCTCTGACCCAGTCCAGTCTGATATCAATATACCCAACTGAATTGAGATTATGGTCAGATTTATCAAAGTTGAAGCTGCAATGCTTTATTCCCTTCAAATACCTAAGAAAATTTTTAGCAGAATATAGATAAGCACAAGTAGGGTTACACATGTACTGGGAAAGCTTTGTTACCACATAAGCAATATCCGGTCTAGCGCAAGACATCAAATAAATTAATGAACCAACTATCTCATTACAAAGCCTTGAATCATCTAATGTGGTTGAGTCTTCAACACTCAAGTTTACAATACTCTGGTCACATGGTATAAGCTTAGATTTACATTCAGGCATGTTAAATCTGTCAAGGATCCTCTCAGTGAATCTTGCTTGACTCATCTCAATACATCCATCAATGAATTTGGAATGGTGTGTGAGAGAAGGAGGTTATGAGTGAATGTGGGAAAGAGTAAGGTTATGAGGTGTACAATAAATGAGGATGGTGCTAGATTGATTGATATGTTGAATGGAGAGACACTTGAGGAAGTTGATCAGTTTAAGTATTTAGGCTCGTTTATATCTGCAAATGGTGGAGTGGAAGCAGATGTGTGTCACAGAGTGAATGAAGGATGTAAAGTTTTGGGTGCATTGCAAGGAGTGATGAAGAATAGAGGGTTGGAAGTGAATGTTAAGAAAGTTTTGTATGAAAAAGTGTTTGTGCCAACTGTGATGTATGGATCAGAGTTATGGGGTATGAAAGTAAGTGTGAGACGGAAACTAAATGTGTTTGAGTTGAAAGGCCTAAGGAGTATGATTAGTGTATCTCGGTTGGATAGGGTTAGGAATGAAGTGGCGATAGCAAGAACGGGTGTGAGGAGAGAATTGGCAGCCAGAGTAGATATTAATGTTCTGAGATGGTTTGGTCATGTGGAGAGGATGGAAGATGAAAGACTGCTGAAAAAGGTGATGAATGCGAGAGTTGATTTGAGAAATGCTAGAGGGAGGCCTAGGTTTGGGTGGATGGATGGAGTAAGGAGAGCCCTGAATGATAGGAGGATGGATGTGAGGGAAGCAAGTGAGCGTGCTGGGAATAGGAATGAGTGGCGAGTGATTGTGACGCAGCTCTGATGGGCATCTGCTGTTACCACGGGGCTGCATCTTACAGAGGTAGCCCTGTGGTAGGGGCAGTAGGGGAGTTGGCATTATGAAGCGACACAGGTTGTGGAAGAGCTGGAAGGGTGGGCTGTGGCACTCCAGCAGTGCCATCTGAACGGTCGCTAGCTCCCTCATCATTACCCATAGAGCAAAGAAATCCCCGTATTGTTTCTTTTATTATGTCGGCTACCCCCCAATGGGAGAAACAGCCAAGGTAGATAGAATAATAGATAGATACATCTTGAGTATATCACATAAAGAACCTTTTACACCATTTATGAAATTCATGTAATCAGACCCAATAAGATCATCAACAGAAATAATTATAACAATCAAAGAGTCATTTTGAGTACACACATATATCAGCTAATGACTGTTTGAAATCATGGGTTATCAAAAATGTGTGGAACACAGAATTCCAATTCCTACCACTTTGTTTTAATCCTTAAAGACTTTTATTAAGCCTCCAAACTATTCAGTGTCCATCAGCCTACCTTACTTGAAAACAATCTGGTACAACTAACTATAACTCTCCATCTAAACCAGCATTAAGATATGCACACTTAACATCCATCTGTTGAATAATGAAATATTTCTGAACTGCTAATTGAAAAAACATTCTGATAGATGTTATTTTGGCTGTTGGAGAAAATGTCTCATAATAATCTAAACTTTCTTTCTGAGAAAAACCTCGAGCTATTAATCTTGCTTTACATCTTTGCTCATTGTTTGGTCCCACCTTTACTGAATACACCCATTTACTACTAATAGTTGCTCTTCCTTTGGGTAAATTAGTTACAGTGTATGTAGAAGATATAGCCTTTTGGTAATCATTAGGTACACTAAGAACTCTGTAACAAAAATCTATGGCACACTTAATTATCTTAAATAAATCTTCATCTTTTTCAGTTACATAATCAGACAAGTATATAGGCCTGCTAAGAGCTCTCTCTGTTTTTTCTGACTTCTTATGATTGTGGTTCAGCTTTAGTAAGCTCATCTGTTTCATTCAAAGTTTCATAATGCTGTGTAGCTTAGTAAGTCTAAAAGTAGTTTGGTAGTTTGTGGTAGTTTACGTATGGCAGAGTTGTCGGTGCTGAGTTGGCTGGGTGAGTGGTAGTGAGTGCATTGGAGATCCAGTCGTTGTTCAGAGAGGTTGTGTTTTTGGTGATGTTTATGATTTCTTTACTGGCCGGTTCGGTATTTTTGTCTTTTGGCATGTGCTGGCTTTCAGCATTATCGCTATTGCTTGTCACTCATACTAACTCATCATTGGCGTTATTCCACATAACACACAATATCAAGGTAAGAGAAATTTAATTCAATTTAATTCAAACTACAAGCTATCTAGGCTATAACCTCCAGTCATGGCATCTAAAGTCACGTCGGAAATGATTAGACCATTCACTGGTGAAGATGTGGTTGCGTGGATAAAGAAAGTTTAGTTGGTGGCTAAGTTGCAGAATATTTCTGCTTTGGCTACTTTTATACCATTGTATTTGAAAGGGGATGCTCTTCCTTTGTATTTAGAAATGAGTGATGATGACCAGGATGATTCAGAAAAAATAGTAGCTATGTTAAAAGAGGCGTTTACTGACAGAGCTTTAGTAGCTTATGCCAAGTTCGTTCGAGTCAAATGGACAGGGCAACCTGTTGATGTGTATGCAAATGACATAAGACGTTTGGCTGGGCTAGATGGGTTCAAGGAGGATGGTTTGGAAAGCATTGTTCGTTTGACTTTTGTCATAGGATTCCCAGATAAAATAAGTATAGCTTTGCAACAAGTCAATGAGGTTTTAACTAAGCCAGTTAGTGAACTGATTAATGCGGCTAGAATATTGTTCAAAACTAAGGGTGATGAGGAGGGTGTTGTACAATTTCTTGCACCTGGTTATTCTTTGGTAGCAACTGGCACTTTTAATTGTGCTGATGATGAAAACTTTTATGCTGTTTTTGATAGTAAAAATTAGATAGTGGAATGGTTTTGGAAAAATAATCAGCCAGTAAATCTTACCAATAAGGTTAGCTCCTATACATCGAACCTGACAGGAAAGAAAAGAGAAGAGTATCACAAAGAAGTCAACAGGTGGATACAAGAGGGAATTTTAGCCCCCTGGGACAAAGATATAACCGATGGATTTATTCCTATGATGGCAGTGGAGCAACCAACAAAGAAAAATGTGAGGCCAGTACTAGATTTTCAGGAGATAAATGCTCATGTGAACTGCCATACTGGTGATGATGTCACAGATGTATGTGACGACAAATTAAGGCAGTGGAGACAGATGGGTAAAACAGTATCTGTTGTTGACCTTAAATCTGCATATCTACAATTTAGAGTAAGAAATAGCTATATCAGTTGGTAAAGTAAGAAGGTAAGACCTATAGTTTAACACGATTGGGTTTTGGGCTGAACTGTGCACCGTGCATAATGTCAAAAATCTTAGTGTAAATTCTAAAGAAAATAGGGTTGAGAACTGATTTGGTAACTGTGCATGGTTGGGTGAATACTGTTATTGCAGAGGGAAACAGGGTGCACACTAAGGGAGCTTCTGAGATGGTAGTAAAATGCCGTTTGGGAATCTTGAGGGATCCGATAAATGAATTTGAGCTAGTGGTGAAGGCGGCCCTCATTTCATCATAAAAAAATAAGGCTGATGTGCTGACACGTGTTGGGAAAAGCTGCTTTAAGGCAAAGGTTCCTGATAGTGAGGAGGAGGTTTGTTGTGTTAGAGCATATGTTGATTTGAGGTAAATGCACAACATACATCACATGGGTGTGGAGAGGATGTTGTATTTGGCCCCTAAGGTGGATCTCACCATTGCCAAAGAAGCAGCCAGAAGGTGGTGCAGAGCTGTCAAAAGTGTCAATGCATTGATCCAGCCCCGGCCACCCGTCAAGCAGGGTAGATAAGTGTTATAGAAAATTGAAAACATTTTACAATTGATGTCACTTATTATAGACAGGTGTCCTATTTATCAGTCGTGGATTGTGGTCCTAGTCGTTTTGCAGTCTGGAAGAAACTAAAAAATGAAAATGCCAGAGAAATTTCATCATTGTTGGAGGAAATTTTCTATGAGAGAGACCTGGTTGATGAGATTGTAATGCATAACAGTACAGCATTTTGTTCATCATTACTAAGGCAAGTGCTGGAGAGATGGAATACTGTAGGAATGCTTAGAGCTGCATACCAACCTGGGGGTAATGGAATAGTGGAGAGACATCCTAGATCAGGTCAGGATGAATAGTCGGTGCCACAGCATCTTATATTTAAATATGAATGGATGCATCCAATAATTAAGCCAGAGATTGATAAAGACAAGCCTTCTTCAGTGAGAATAGGTGAGGAAGTCTGGGTGAAACTGCCAAATACTCAGTGTACAACTAAATCGAAGAAAGGTTACATTACTGGTATCTCGTTCAAAAACAATGTGTCTGTAGATGACAAGCCACATCACAAACTCGATGTTAGAAAAGTGATTATTCCTCAGTCTTCGTCTGAGGAATCAGATGAGGAGGATACTGTTAAAATACCAAATGAAGACCAGCAGTAAATGTGGAGGATATAGTAGATCTGATGATGTGCATATTTTAACAGTTATATGTCCCAGGCGAACAAAGCGGCGACCTGCCTGGTCGGATGACCATGTTTCTGAATTGGATGACTATATGTCTGAGTGAGATAATTCTGTTGTAACTTTGCATACGTTATTTTTTCTTTTTTCTTATTCGTTTATTAAGTATCAATCATAGATTGCCTTGATTTTTGTCGTTTTGTGGATTTTCTGTTGTTCTCAAGCAATTTTATATGTACTTCTACACAACTTGGTGTGTTGTATGATCTCGAGATTAGGGGGTGTGTAGTTTATTAAGTCTAAAAGTAGCTTGGTAGTTTGTGGTAATTTATGTATGGTGGAGAGTTCTTGGTGCTAAGTTGGGTGAGTGAATGGCAGTGAGGGCATTGAAGATCCAGTTGTTGTGCATAGAGGTTGTGTTTTTGGTGATGTTTATGTTTTGCTTACCGGCCAGTTTGGTATATTTGTTTTTTGGTTTGTGCTGTCTTTCAGTATTATCGTTATTGCTTGTCGCTCATACTGACTCATCATTGGTGTTATTCCACATAACGCATAATATCAAGATAAGAGGAATTTAATTCAAACTACATTCTGCAAAGGTACAGATTTACACACCCAACTCTTTTTACAGCATTGTTATCTGGATAGTACACCAAATAAGATGGGCTACATGAATCATATCCTGCAAATATGCCCTCTTCACGTCGAGAATCCAGCTTTTTCTTTCCCTGCACATAAGCAAATAACTTTGTACCAAAAACCTGCATGTTAGTAATATTAAGTTTCTTTGATGTAAATGATTCATGAGCTGTTACTTTAGTCCTATTATTAAAGCACCTGTTTCGTATATATGCAGCTGCTTTGACTGCAAATCCCCAGGGTGTTTCAGGCAAGCCAGCATCAACCAACAAACATACAGTCATTTCAAAGACTGATCTCCATGCTCTCTCAACAGTCCCATTTTGATGAGAAGAGAATGGTGAAGAATATTCATGTTTCATATGGTTTTTCATCAACAAGTTCTTAAATTATTACTGAAAAATTCAGAACCATTATCTGACCTTATACATTTACCTGTTCCATAAGGAGCTACATCTGAAAGAAATCTCTTGGTCGCCAAAATGGTATCAGACTTATTTTTAAGCAAATACTCATATATAGCACCTGAATAATAATGCACAAAAACTGATGAATATTTAAATCCATCCTTTGCTTCATGTTCATTTGGACCTGCCAAATCACAGCGGACTAAATCAAGAATATTTTAGCCTTTTCACCTGGTTCCCGATTTTTATGCTGGCACATTTTACCTTTTATACAGCTTTCACAACTAAAATGATCTTTGTCAGTTATTTTCATACCATTTAAAACTTTCTCTAAATTCAAAACATCCTTTATATTGCAATGCCCTAATACCTCATACCATTCTTTTAGAGATTTAGACTTCATCTGACAATTTTGAACACTATTTAAGTAGCACAGATTATTCTTTCTCTGAATACTAAATTTAATGCCATTTTGAGTGATAAGGTCACTTACATCAGGAGTATAACCAACACACACTCCATGATCAATAGCTGCTGTTACACTAAATATGTCCTACTTATAGCTAGGTATACACAATGCATCTTTTAACAAAATTCTATGAGCACAATCACCACTGTCTTTGGGGGAGGACTTGTACGCACTGAGCTCACGATAAGGTTACGTTTATCAAGTGACAGAGTTTAAATTCACGACTACAAAATTAACGAAAGCATACTCAAATACAAACCTTCAAATTTAAGTCAGAGTGATTATTACAACTTTAGTTTTTAAAAAGATACAAAGAAAATTCATTATAATCTTACAACATCTCAGAAACCGTTGAGAGTGTCTCTCCCAGTGTTACCGATTTCAACCACATCCTCTCACGACCGACCTAAAAAGGACCTTTCTTAAGTGAACCTGCAGGTCCCCTCATACCACAGTTCCCCTCCTATTCACACCAGAATGTCCTCATCGGAAAAAGTTGACCTTTATGACCTTCGGTGTGTAGATACTGATATTTTTCCCGAAGTGTTTATATCATCTCTGGACAGAATGTTCGTATATTCACGTGATGACATCACAAGGGAATTGGAAAAAATCAGAAAAGTCACTGTACAAAACAAGTCTGCTTTCAAAGGTAGTGGAACTCTTTCCATAACGCAGTCGTAAATGCATCATAAAAAAGCAAGCAAAAAAAGATATAATTACAAATATAATCACTTTTAGTGCAAGTGTCCTGAATATCTCAATGAATGGTGAACTTGACAAACTCTTTCAATCTCAAACTTCGGTTGTAAAATCAATAGAGTTTGAAAATACATACGACCTAGGAGACATACATTGAATGATAGAAAGTCTTGCAGATAAGGTGCGAATTTTGAAAGCAGATGCTGAAGAGGTGAAAACCTTGCAACACAAGGTGGGATTGCTAAAATCAGACATTGTTCTACTTAAGAGAGATAATTCTAGGTTGAAACAGCTATTAGAAACATCTCCACCTCTAAATTTAGTTCTGTCACCTAACAACGATGATGTCCCTTCTATCAACAACTCTCAGGTTTTGCAAACTAGGCTTACTGTCTCTACTCACAATTCCTCCAGTGCATTGAAAGACGAATGTGACAGTGGTAGAGAAGAAAAAGTAGATCCAGATAAAAGTGATAGTCAACAAGACAACCTGAATACACCATCTAACATAAATAATCAACTCGGTAACAGGTTACAAAATAGTGAAGACACAAAAGCGTCCTTCCCCACTACTCCTAACAACACAACAACAGGCACTAACCAGAACAAGATTTTTCCCAGCACCAATAAACAACCTGGTAAAGGGTTGCAAAACAGCAAAGAAGATATAGAGCCCATCTCCACTACTAAAAACACAGCAACTATCACTAACCTGGACAACCAAATTACACCATTCAGCACAAATAATCAACCCAGCAATAGGCTGCAGAACAGTGAAGAAAACAGAAAAGACAAAACAGAAGCAGTCTCTAATCTAAACATTCCATCGAAGTCCTCCCCCCCCCACAGCCACAGTTACCCAATAATGCAAGTGCAAGGGTTACAGCTCAAATATATATTCGCATTCCTAGCAACCCCTTTGAGAAAGAGATACGTAATATATTGACAAATCAAGGCATTCCCTCTGAAGAAGTCTTCATTAAGGAGTTTTCTTGCAAACCAAATTGGGTCTCCTTCGCAATCGTCCAGCCATTTCGCTTGGGCAAACAATGGACACAACCTGGGTTATCTACAAAATATCCCAAACTACAGTCATACCAGAATAAACAGCAAAGAGCTTATGAAACGATCCCCTATCCGCTAGACTACAGAAAGAGCACAATACAAACCTCTCTTATTGCTGTCTACACACAAGAGACTTTTCCTGGAGAGATGACTCTTGCAATCCTAGACACTCACCTAGGCATACAAACTTTGGGAAGGCCCGATCATAAAATGGCGCATACTCAAATCAGCGTTACCCATCCAACGGCAGGTACAGACACCAGGATCCATAGGCTAGCCACAGAACACACTATAATGATGAATTCCCAGCAGAATCACACAGTCGAAACAATCATGGACAAATCCAAGAACAAACTACAACTATGACTATGGATACCACCCTGATGAAACAGGGTAAGAATATAACATTAGTATATGTGAACACTCAGTCCCTTCTCGCTCATTTTGAGGAAATAATAATGATAACAAAACACTACAACATAGACATCCTCTGTGTAAGTGAAACTTGGCTTCCTCCTACAACTGAAAATAAATATGTGAATATCCCAGAGTTTAGAATATTTCACAATGACCATGGCCGAGGAAGTGGGGTCTGTATTCGTGTTAGAAATTATCTTAGTGCATCAGAAATAACCACAGGTCTAGAAAAACCTGAAGAGCTCGAAGATTTATGGATCACTGTGCAGTATCAGAAACTTCCTTTTTTCATTGTAGGGCGTGTTTACCGTCACCCTAAAGCACCTTCCAGTTCATTCAGTCATCTGCTACAAACATTCAGAAATATCTGTGTGTGCAATAAACCCGTATAAATACTTGGTGACTTTCATGATGACTTGCTCTCAGATCACCGGCTCAACGTTATCCGGAAAATGCACAGAAAACGTCGCACTTAAGACTCCTACCGCACTCTCCAGGCAGTCAAAGAACATGTCCACGAAGAGACATGCAACATTAAGAGGAAAATATGGCTAGAGTGGTGTTCCACCCTAGATGCTCACACATCTGTGGGCCAGATGTGGAGGAGCATTAACTCCTTTGCTAAAGGTAACCTCCTAAAGTCATCCCCCACAGGGATCCCAGCAGGGCAGCAGAAGAACTCTCCGTCAAATTCGCGGATAGAGCAAGCTTCAACCAGCTCCCCATCGCCACAAGAACAACTCTTCAGGACCTCACCACGGCAAGATGGGAAGAAATAGAAGAGGCCATCAACACTGAAGATGAAACAGATGCCCCCTTCTCTCTGACTGAGCTACTAAGAGTAAGCAAAAGATCTAAGAACACAGCCCCAGGTGCTGATAGAACCACATACACAATGATTCAAAATATGGGGCCCCAAGGGGAGCTTGCTCTGCTCTCTCTGATCAATTCAACATACAGGAAGAATCAGACCAGCCTCATAGAATAGAGCAGACATTCAGCCCATCCCAAATCCGCAGGACCCTGACAACCTTCGCCCCATCTCCCTCCTAAGCTGCCTGAGCAAGACGGCAGAAAAGACAGTACTTAACAGAATCCGCTGGAAATGCCCACCCTTCCCAGAAAACATGTTTGCCTACCAGCCTGGCTTAGGCACCTCAGAATGCATAGCCTCCATGCTATCATTTTTCAACAACAGCCGTGGATACATCGTTTTTCTAGACCTAGAGAAGGCCTTTGAACTAGCCAATGTGCCAGCGATACTCTCAGCTCTCGTTGCAAAGCATATGAAAGGTAACCTTCTCTCATGGATCAAGCAGAGTCTACAAAACCGTAGTGCATGAGCCAAAGTAGATGGGCACTACTCCACTTACAAAAACCACAAAAATGGGACCCCCCAAGGTGGAATCCTTAGCCCATTCCTCTTTAATTGTCTCATGGAAAAACTCATGGACATCGCACTACCACATGGAGCCAAACTCTTCACTTATGCGGATGACTTTGCCCTTTGTCACAATAGGCGACAGAAGCTCTAACAAGACACAGCGCTGCCTCACCAAGATTCACCAAGCCTCCATCTCCCTCGGAATTAAACTCAATGCCCGCAAAGCCAAGTCCCTTCCCATCCACCAGTGGAGACCAGACACTAATTTGGTCATAGGTAATGAGCCTGTGGACTGGGTTACCAAGCACCAATACCTGGGTGTAATCATCGACGGCAAACTAACCTTTGGACCAGAAATTCAATACTTGCGAGGCAAATGCAGCCAGCAACAAGCGGTCCTTCGTCGGATGTCGGGCCTCTACGATGGTGCATCATTTAATGTCCTCAGAAGCTTCTAAGTACAAGCCATACGCAGCCTCATAGACTATGCTTGTCCCACACTCTGGCTACTAAAAGACCAACAGTGGGGCAAGATAAAAGTCATTCAAAACAACGCCATGCGTACCACGCTAGGAGCCCCCATGTGGACCAAGAGAGAAAACATCCAGATGGAATCGGGACTCATGCCACTCAAAATCAGAGCCCAGCAAAGACTGACCCTCTTTGTGGCCAAAACCACCACTGCCCAACATAAATGCCTTGCTGGCACAAATCTCCATCTAGCCCTCAATCACCAACCCGACCATCACCCTAGAACCTGGGCAGCCAGGGTCTGCGCTAGCCTGCAAGCACTGCCAGTCAGGGAGAACATCCTAGCCAAGATACAGGACACTCCGCTTCCTGAATACCGATGCCCATCCCCATGGAAAGACCAAACACTTGACATAAAGATCGAGCTCCCTGACATCCCAAAAGGCTTGGTAAACCCTCTTGTCCTTAAAAACATATACAAGGACACACTTCAGAGCTGGAGCAGGCCGAACTCTCAAGTCTTCTACGCTGACGGTTCAGTAAATCAAGAAACTGGAGCCTCAGCTGCCGCCTTCACCACTGGAAACCACGTCCTATCCTGGAGACTGTCAAACTCCTGCTCATCGCTCCAGACTGAGCTTGTTGCCATAGCTAACGCCCTCGACTTCTTCATCCAGCAAGGAGCTGACCATGCCCTAATTCTCTCCGACTCTAAAGGCGCCTTACAGGCCATCAAGAAGCCACTCCTCAGAGACAATGTGCGTATCACCACCACCATCCTCAGCCACTACAACAGGACAACCAGCCTTGGAAAAGCTATCACTCTTGCCTGGATTCCAGCCACATCGGCATCAAGGGAAATGAGGAAGCTGATCAAGCCGCCAAACAAGCCACTCTTAGAGAAGAAATCCAAATATCTTTGCCTCCTGGGATTCAACAGATAAAAAACAAAGCCAACAAGTCACTCCTTAACATCTTAATAACTAAACACAACCTGTGCACAGACATTGGCTCCCCCTCCACCTGGTGGTACAAAGCCACCACGGATCTTCAGCGAATCACCCTGCCTAAGAACCTTCGACGAAGCATGGCGGTCAATGTGTACCATCTGAGACTCGGGTACAAGTGCACCTGGTGAATAGTGGATGATATCATCAGGGAATGCACCTTTTGCCAGGTAGCCTCACCACATCCACTGCTCCACTACATCCTCGAATGAGATTCCTTTTTAGAAATTCGACAAAAAACTGGTGCCCCCGCAACATCCAGTGATGATCCAAATGCCCTTCATGTTGCTAGCTCTATAATCAGACTAGCAACAAACAACTACATGAACAGTCTACTAAATATCATCAGTCAATACCCTCCACCAAGATAACCATGTAATAACTCTCTCACCACCAAAACAGGAATTCATTAAAATTGTTTGATG
>JAXCGZ010000858.1:0-10000 GCA_037179515.1 Halocaridina rubra
GATGCGAGCAATGGTGCGTCGCGTTGGTGGATCCTTGTGAAACTGTCTTCTAAATTGTCTTTGCACTTTCGAGACATTTTCTGACATATTTTCTTTCTTCAAAAGTTAATCGTACGTATGCTATTTTGTAGGGTTATTTGCACTTTAAAAAAATTATGAGTAATGGGCAGTCAAAGAGTGAGTACATTATTTTGGGACACCCTGTATATCTCAGTAACTACAGAGTCTCTAGACCTAAGAGGATAATTTGATTTCGTTCTCTTCCTGGCACATAAACTTCAAAGAAAGGGAATTAAAAATGAGCCAAATATCATAAAAAATGACCCACGAATATAAGTTCTTACACTGATATATAATTGCCTACAATAATAGCCCTAACAAAAATCAGCGCACTGCATGGAATCCTATTCAAAGTAAAGAAAATTGTGTGTGTGTGTGTGTGTGTGTATGTGTGTGTGTGTGCGTGTATGTGTGTGTGTTTGTGTGTGTGTGTGTGATTACCTAATTGTGATTACCTAATTGTGTTTACGGGAAAGAGCCCAAAGCTCGTATCTTCCCGTCTCCTGATCGGTTCCATTTTTAGACTTAGTGATACTTATCATACCTGTCCTTAAAACTATGGATTGAGGTAGCATTAACTACCTCCTCGCTTAGCGAATTCCAATTATCAACTACTCTTACACTGAAAAAGTATTTCCTTACATCCTGCAAACAAGTTTTCTTCCGAAGCTTCAAACTATGACCTCTAGTTCTAGAGCCAGCCATATCGAAATATCGATCCCTATCCACTCTATCATAACCATGAAGGAATTTAAAGACTGTCACCATATCCCCCCTTACTCTTCTAGCTTCGAGTGATGGCAAGTCTAATTCCCTCAGCCTCTCATCATAACCGAGATTGCGTATTTCTGGCACCAGTTTCGTGGCATGTCTTTGAACTTTTTCAAGCTTAGCTATGTGCTTTTTCAAGTGCGGATTCCAAAAGGGGGCTGCATATTCGAGTTTTGGCCTCACATAGGTTACATAAATATTTCTGAACATTTCCTTGTCCATGTGCCTGAAGGCTACCCTTACATTTGATAAGAATGCATATGCTGCCCTTACTACGCCATTTATATGTATTTCTGGAGACAAATCTGCCAATATGTTTACTCCTAGATCTCTCTCATTTTCTGTCTCCTGAAGCTGTACTCCAGCCACCGAGTAGTCAAGCTTGGGCCTTCTTGCACTTGTACCCATTCTCATTACCTTACATTTTGAGGTATTGAATTTCATTAGCCACTTTTCTGACCACTCATGCAGATTATTTAGATCCTCCTGAAGTTCTCTACCATTGTTCTCGTTTTTTACTTTCTTCACAATCTTTGCATCATCTGCAAACATATTCATGAATGAATTTACAGACTCTGGTAGGTCATTTACATATACAAGGAACAAAAGTGGCCCTAAAACTGAACCCTGTGGAACTCCACTACTAACTCTTCTCCATTCAGACACTGAGTGTCTTACTCTAACCCTCTGTTCCCTTCCTTCTAAGTAAGTTTTTATCCATTCCAAGACATTTCCACCTATTCTAGCCATTGATTGCAGCTTCCTAATAAGTCTCCCATGTGGAACAGTGTCAAACGCTTTCTGGAAGTCTAGGAATATGCAATCTGCCCAACCCTCTCTTTCCTGTAAGATTTGGCTTACCTCATCATAAAATTCTAATAAGTTTGTTACTGTTGATCTTCCTTCTCTGAAGCCATGTTGCCTCACTGACAAAAAGTTGAAGGATTCCAAGTGAAGAGAGATATGTTTCCTTAGTAGTTTCTCCATAAGTTTGCAAACTATGCTGGTCAAGGAAACTGGTCTATAGTTCAGAGCCGTATCCCTCCTTCCCTTTTTGAAGATAGGTATCACATTTGCTTGTTTCCAGCATCTTGGAATCTCCCCCGACTCCAATGACTCCTTAAATATGATACTTAGTGCCACTGATATTGTGTTTGCGCATTTTTTAAGCACATGAGGGGATATGTCATCAGGACCTGTAGCTTTATGAACATCTAAATCCATCAGCGCCTTGCATACCTCTGTGGCTGTAAGGTTGATGTTCTCTAATACCGGCCCTTGAGCTTCTATCACTGCAATCTGAGGGGGTGGGGTATTTTCTACTGTAAATACTGACTGAAACTCCTTGTTCAATTCTTTGCAGATCTCTTCGTCCGTCTCAGTGATGCTTCCATCCGCTCTCTTTAGCCTTAAAACCTGTTCTTTTACCTTCAGTTTTCCTCTGATAAAGCTGTGGAAAAGCTTGGGATTTTCTTTAGCCTTCCTGGTGATGTCCCTCTCATAATCTTTCTCTGCCTCTCTCCTTTTACTTAGGTAGTCATTTCTTGCTCTTTTGTAGGTTTGCCAGGCATTTATGTTTTTTCTCCTCCTATACCTTTTCCAGCATTTGTCTCTCCACTCCTTAGCTCTTTTACACCCATTATCGAACCATTTCTCTCTGGCATGAATTACACCTACTTTGGTGACAGGTATGCAGCAATCTACTATCTTCCCATATTTCTCACAAAAGATGTCATACATTTCTTGTACAGATTTGTTGTAAAATAAGGTTCTCCAGTCAATAACTGCAAAAAGCTCATTCATTTTGATGTAATCTCCTTTCTGATAGTTCCTCCTCATGTCCTCAGTGCCTCTACTCTCAGGAAGAATGTCTTCAATGATATACTCCATCAACAACACACAGTGGTCACTCTTTCCAATTGGTGGTTCATACTCAATATTTTCAATATCCAACACATTATCTGTGAACACCAGATCAAGTAGTGATGGCTCATCCCCACCCCTGGCTCTTGTTGGTTCCATTACATGTTGGTGTAGGAAATTCCCTTGTACGCAATCTAGGAATCTTGCCCCAAAGGAGTCCTCACCACTGTGTGGGTCAAGATTTATCCAATCTATCTCTTTATGATTAAAGTCTCCCATAATCAAAATCCTACATTTTTTCTCCCGCGCCATGTTAACAACTGAGTTTATGACTTCAATCGTACCTATATGACTTTCCTCATAAATTTCAAGCCTATTTTGGTTCCTTGGTGGGTTGTATACAACAGTTATTATAATGCTCTCTGACCCAGTATTTATGCGAGCAACAAGAAATTCCCTGAACTCACTTTCTATAGCCAAGTTTATCTCTTCAGCTTGAATCCTCTCACTTATGAGCAGTGCTATCCCTCCACCAGTCCTCTCAGATCTTTCGACCCTTAGTATTCTGAAGCCCTTAGGAAAAACTGTGACACTGTTTATGTCCTCACTCAACTTAGTCTCTGTAATTGCTACTATATCTGCCTTACTGTTGTGAATCCTATCTTTTAATTCTACTGCCTTACCAGCTAATCCATCAGCATTTGTGTATAACAATCTTAATGAGGCCCCATCCCCTGATCTTCTGTCATTATCTTCTTTATCTCCCCTTTGTCTGGAAGTATTCCGTAACGAAAATTTTTCTTCTCTTCCTCATTTCTTTCATCATTTAACCTTCTTGCCTCTTGCAACAAGTTTTTGATCTTTCCCATCTCTTCCTGTGTTCTGTATCGTCTAATGAACACTTCTTTGCATTCTTGAAGGTCTTTTAGACTTTTTTTTCTCAACAATATTTCCCTACATGTCTCCCCTCTCTCAAAGGTTACTTTTGTTGGTCTCGGCTTTCCTTCCCTCGAATATTTACCTAGTTGGTGTATGTTTACAATATCCTCAGGACCACATACTACTCCAAGCTTTCTTATCAGGTCTACAACCCTAGCTTTATTTTCTTCAAGTCTCCCCTGCCATGTTGGCTCCTGGGATTCACTTATGCCTGAGATTACCACTGTCTTCTCCTTATCAAGTGCCTGTCTGATGAGTGGGTTTGCCCTTTCCATCACAACGTCTTTCATTTTTTCGATTACTGTCTCTTTATAATCAACTGTTTGTATGTTTTCCAGTGCCACCACCTTTACAGCCTCTTTTACTGCCACATTCCCCTTTAGTGCATCAGCAAAGGACGTTTTCGTGGCATCATTTTCCATATTCAGCTCCTGGAACTCTTTTCTGAACTGTTCAATGTTTTCCTTAATCTGAACATTCCAAGCAGCAATCTCGTCTCTCTCAGAAGATAGCAGTGAACTAACATCTAATTCCTTTAGGTTGTCATTTAGCTGTTTGTTTTTATCTTCTTGATTAGAAATTCTAGATTCTAGTTGACTCTTTTCCCCTTCCAGCTTCTTTATTCTTTTTTCTAGTTCCTTTCTCTCCTGCCCTTGTGCTTTATTTGCTTCCTCCAAAGATCTTATTTGTTCTCTGAGTGTTTCATTCTCTTTCATTTCTCCATCCATATTCCGAATTTTATCATCAAGGCTTGTAACCATTTCCTCTAACTTCTTGATTCTCTGTTTAAGTCCTCTGATGACTACCCCTTCTCCCGACCCATGGGTGGGAGAGGTTTGGGACAGAGATGGCTTCATTTTTATGTTCTCCCTCTCACAGAATATAGAAAGAAGACGAGAAAGAGGAAAAAAAAAAAAAAAAAAAAGAGAAAAACTTCTAATTTACCTTCACACAGAATTTTTATATCTCCATATAAGTGCTATTTCGTGACTCAGTTTGCCTCCTTTCTGGTAACACACATCTTAACTTAAAAACTTGACCATGGTAATTTAAGTATAAAAAGAAAAAGAAAAACAAAAGTCAAACCTGAAGGAAAATTCGAATTTGTGTTCGAGGTGGCACCCACCTGTTTCTGTTATATATTCTTCCTAACTGATAAACTGACTTGCTAACCAAGATATGTTATCACGGGATTTAGACTTTACATTTAACTCAATATATATACAAAATAACAAAATAGTAAACGAGAAAGCTAAAAGAAAAGCAAAAAAAAATGAAGAAAATAGGACTGCTGTACTACTTGGCAACTTAACTCAGTACTGTTGACAGGTGGGTATTTGGTAATTTTTTTTTTCTTTTATTATTCAATTTTTTCGTGTATCAAACTAACTAACTAGTTAATATAAATGGGAAGGATACTGTTTTTAACAATATATAGAACCACAGGATCAGGTAAAACGGCTTAAGAGCTTTCCCCAGTTTACACAAAAAATTAGGTAATGTGGTGTGAGGCTCCACGTCTGGCAACTCTTCTAGATTTCCCTCAAGGCAGAATCTGGACGGCAGCTTCTCTCTCTTCCTCACGAAAAAGTTCTCAATTTTTTTCCTTTAATATGAACAGTCTCGTCTTACAACAAATATTAGTTTTTGTACTCACAATACTCTGCAGGAGGATTTCAGATTTTTGGAAATTATGGTAAAGTTTTCCACTAAGCACTTTAGTCACTGGAAACAGTTTAAATTTTAAGAGGAGCGATTCCGTGTGTCACTGAACGCGCGGTGTGTGTGTGTGTGTGTGTGTGTGTGTGTGTGAGAGAGAGAGAGAGAGAGAGAGAGAGAGAGAGAGAGAGAGAGAGAGAGAGAGAGAGAGAGAGAGAGAGAGAGAGAGTAGACATATTCGCTATTTTATCAAATTTTGATTGAGAACATCATGAGTAAAATTAGCCGTTCACGCCAGTATCATTTTACCTCATCTGACCCGTGACCGTTCATTGACCTACCATGACACGAGTGGTAGTGATGTTTCTTCAGCTTTGAGAGTGTGTTCAATTCGATTCTAATAATCAATAAAATTTATTGACAATCATAAAGCAAACTTTATGAATATATCCTCTGCAGTTAAGCCTCACAGAAAAACATTAAGTCATATTAATTATGATGGCTGATCCAAGGATTAGCCGGTTTAATTTCCTTCTCTTGAAATGTGGTGCGCCTGCTGCCTTGCAAACCGTCTTATAATTTTCGCTCCAATGTAAAAATGAAATGAATTTCATTGCTATGCGTGTGGTAAAAAAAAAAAAAAAAGGAAGAGAAGGGGGGTAATAATGTATCAAGGCTGGAAGGCAATAAAGGAATGGCTGACACACACACGAAGAGTAAAAATGCATGGAAAAATGGTATATAAAACCGGTATAGACAAAAGAGAAAGGCAAATGTTAAAACGTGATATTTTTCAACGGAGTTAATAGCATCCTCCTCCTTCCCAACAAAAATAAAAGACCCACACTTTATGGACATCTACAATAGGGCAACCAAGGGTCCTTAAACATGCAACTTTAGGCTAGAGACGATAGAGTAGCAGTAGATATTCTTGAAAAATTAAGCTATGATGCTTTTGAAAGTTGCTTCTTTTTGAGTGCTATGGTTAGTAATTGCTTCACCACACTGTAGCACAAATAGTTTTACGTGAGCACCATCCATTCATTAAAAGGTGTCATCATCTTACTCTTTAGTACTATAATATGGTAATAAATCAATTTATTTAGAGCAAGGACAAACTTTTGATTATCAATGCCATGATGATTTTGTCACATGTTGATTAAATATTCCTAATTACAGTGTCTAGAAAAAAAGAACGATACTCCAATGAATCATCTTCAAGCTTACGCAGCAAACAGCATATATGCGTGTGCATGTGTGGAGAAACGGATCTGTTGTTGTCTCGGGGCCTGGTCCTGCAATGTCTCTGGGTTCTCGATGATCCGACTGCTCTTTTGGCCTCTATTTTGTTGTTGTTGTTTTCCCCCTTGGATGGCGATGGGTCCGCCATTTTATGTATGTATATGTGTGTGCATGTGTAGTCGCCGTGGCTCAGTCGGTAGCGTCTCCGACTCTGAGGCGTCAGGTCGAGGGTTCGCGCCCCGTCACGGTCTGAGGTTAGCAAAGGCATGCACTCAGCGTAAGGATTACATCTGCCAAAACAAGTCCTTCACAAGAAGGCAACCGTCCTAGCCCTTGGTTGATAAGGGAGTCCGTGACGTAAAACCGGAACATATGTGTGTGCATGTATGTGTATAGATATGTATGTTTTTTTTCACGTATATGTGTTCGTGCCTGTATGTGTGTGTTGTGTGTGAATATATGTGTATGTATATATGAGTGCATATACTTGTTTGCGTGTTTGTATATATATATATATATATATATATATATATATATATATATATATATATATATATATATATATATATATATATATATTGGTGGAAACGACTATTTTTTTTTTTTTGATGAGTTTGACACCAGGACAGGGAAAAACTGTCCTAATCAATAAAGGCCCGGGCACGAGAAAACACCAAGATGAAGGAAAAGAAAAAGGTTAAGGACAAGGCAGAAACTAGGTAACATCACACACAGGAAAACGACAGCCAGAAAATGCAGTCAGAGTACAGAGGACCAGAGATATGGAGGACTAGGCCCTGAGATGACGATAGATATGCTTTTTGAAGGATGATAGGTCATAATACTTAGGAAAGACAGAAGGAGGAAGAAAGTTTCGGAGTCTGGAGGTAAATGGGAAGAAGCAGTCGCTGAACCGACCAATCCGTGAGCTAAAATCTCCACACAGTACCTGTGAGATAAGGCCGCTTGGCGAGTGTTACGCGGCCTTGGCAGTGGGGAGGGATGCAAGTTGCCAACTCATCAGAGCAGTGATGGAAGTAGTAGCGATAGAAAAGAGAAAGGGAAGATACCTTACGGCGAACAGAGAGAGAATCCAGATTAGAAGTAAGAGAAGGATCATTAATGAGCCTGAATGCCTTAGATTCAACCCTATCAAGGATATAAATATAAGAAGGAGCACCCCAGATGTGTGAGCAGTATTCTAAGCAGGGGCGGATAAGACCTTTATAGATTTTAAGTAACTGTAAAGAGGAAAAATAATGACGGAAACGAAACAAAACCTCCAATTTTTTGAATGAAGATTAAGAAATTTGGATTATGTGATTCCTCCAAAACAAGTTAGAGGCTGTTTTGCTGATATGAATACCACTCTCTCTCTCTCTCTCTCTCTCTCTCTCTCTCTCTCTCTCTCTCTCTCTCTCTCTCTCTCTCTCTCTCTCTCTCTCTCTCTCTCTCTCTCTCCTAGATTTGTATGATTATGAAGTACTGCCCCAGTAGCACTTCTAATTGCTCATCTATTTAGTTATATATATATTAGCATATGTATTCGTATATATAGGTGCATGTGCATACATGTATATGTATATGTACCTACTTATTACTCTAATCTGAAAAATGTTAACCTATATCGGCTTCAAATTGTCGGTAATGTTTCTGTTGTAAAGTGGAGATTTGATTTAAATGATAGCACTCAACAAGGGCTAATGAAAATTATTATTACATATAAACTACTCTAGAATTATATCACCCAACAGCCACTGATGTAAACACGATCAAGCTAAGTGATGTATAATATATATTACTTTTAATTAATAATCTCAGAGTTCTCTTCTGCCATCAATCAATTGTTACACTAGTATGAATTATGAATTGCAAATTCTATTTATATTAGATTTATGCATGACGAAATATAAATTGTAATGCTAAAAACTACATATTACTGGGAGTGCCCATGTGCACATGTCCCCATGTACAGTTATTTGATTAATAAAATAAAAAGTCAGAGATCTGTCTACATACTGGTAAATAAGTTTAGTTGTTTTCGGGTAACACAATCCATAAGAATTATGATAATACTGAAAGAAGAACAACAAATGGGGGAGCAAGGCTTCTCTGCTCAGTGTCGGAGCAATACTACAATGCCATGAAAATAGGAAAAACTACCAATAGAGAAGACCAAAAGAAAGACAGACATGTGATACAAGAGATTAAAAATATAGTTGTACATGTAAGAGGGAGAAAAAAATATGAGATAGAGGATATAATTTCTTGCTCTCCTCTAAGTCAGCAGCTCCACAATTTACATGCGACTAACTGTTTTTGCATTGTCAATTTCAAAAAGAAGAACAGGAAGAAGAAGAAGCAAGAAGAAGAACAACAACAACAGTGATAACAACCTGCACAAGAGAAACCAATCAATCGTCATTTCATACAATAAATAAATGTCTGGAGAGAACAAATTGCGTTAAGAAAAGTAAAGAAAGGAAAAAGCCTTACCTGGAGGGTCAGACATCATTTATGATACAGGTAGCTACAGAACAGAAGCTCCACCTAATTTCCCTTTTATGACCCAAAGGGCATCGCCATGATACGGGTAGGGAGGGTGAAGGGTGTATCCTCTCTCTCAAAACGGGACTTTTATTTATTCTTCTGGTCACGACTAAAGTAAACAAACGTGTTGTCTGTATGCATGCTTGGCACAAAGGCGTACAAGTATCCCACAGCCTTTAGAAAGGAACAGGAGATACAAACATACGATAAAACACTTGGTTTGGAAGAATAAATAAATACCTCCAAAGTTTAACAGACAAGAGATGAGAAAAAAATCACCAGAGGCTTAATCATTCAAACTTCTCTCAGCTAACCCCACAAAGGACAACAATGCACATTACCAATAGCACAGATAACAGTCCAATGGCTAAGAAGTTCTATAAATGTCAGCAAAATCCCTAGAATATCTAGAGCTCCAAAGATATAAAAAAAGACTCCTCCCAGAAGATACGATTACCTCAAGAAATCATAACAGAGACAAATTCTGTGACACTCCCGGATTCAAGATTTGATAACTCGTGGCAAATTAATCCACAGAAGACCAAAAAACACTGACTACATGCAGTGATTGAGTCCAGGAGCTTGAATATGCAAGCGCTTACATTAAATACCCCACATTTGACCTCCAAAACATCACAAGCACAAACATCAATGGGAAAGGATTAAATACTCAGAAAGTAACACTGATAACGTATTCCTTTCAAATGACAATCAGGAGATTGAATATTCCTTATAAACTCGAGAACTACAACAGAAATAACAGTTCAAGGACTCTGATGTATAGTTTCTGATATGGCAAAAATTGAAGCACTGGTATACATAATCATTTAAGTGTCCCAATTCGTTTGATTCAAAGCACGAAACTTTGTATTGTGAGGAATCGATGTTTTAATCCTTCCTATATCTCACTTCCCTA
>JAXCGZ010000858.1:15000-20000 GCA_037179515.1 Halocaridina rubra
TATTTTGATAAAAGATTGATCATATATTATTCCCCCCCCCCCTCCGAATCTGTATGTAGGAGAAAACCCCTGAAAAGAAAAAAGAAAAAAAAAAGATAATTAGATTATTGAAATTTATTCGTGATACGTAGTTCGTCACGTGTAATAATCACATTGTAAAACTATCCAACTTACTCATAGCCAGGTTTTCCTAGTTTAATCTCACGTAATTTCTTTTTTGTTTTCCATAATATACAGAGTTGTAGTACAGGTATTCTTGCCTTCATCATGAAATTCAAGTATAATTTTGTTACACACAGGTAATGTTTACATGATGTATGGAAAATGATTTCAGTAGAAAGAATTGTATGAAAATGACATCACCATGTACTGATTAATACTTGATAACCTGCAATGATGCTTTCTAAGACGAACTGCAGGTGATGATACGAGCAGATTAAGAAATAGGACAGCAAAGCCAGAAATATAATATTGTCTCTTGTTAAAGTTACAAATGTTATTCTAAAAAGAACTAGCATAATAAAATTTACGTGTTTTTCGGAATTAAGAGTTATATATATATATATATATATATATATATATATATATATATATATATATATATATATATATATATATATATATATATATTACAAAAAAATAAAAAAAAAGTTTAGATAAGGCTTAAATTATATTAAATATAACATATATATTATAGCATAGACATTTGACCACATCACGTTTGTGATCTGTATTATACTTTTTTGTTCTTACAAGTTATCGAACTCCTTGCTGAAAATCAATTAAACATAATGCCCAGCATCATCTCTAGTTCTCTATATGAAAGGTAGGCTATATGATTTTCATATGAGTACGAGACCAGGACGGGCAAAGAAAATTGATCTCATCGGGCTAGGGTGCCAAGAATATATGAAAAGAAATGGAATCGTTGTGTTTTTTTCAGATTTGAAGGGATATATAGAGATGTGCAACGAATACGCCACAATATTCGGTGTAGATGTAGTCATAGGAAGTGAACCTTGACTCAAGGAAGACTTAACATCGAGCTATCCTGGTCAGTCCAAATGAAGTCCATAGTGTTCAGATGTGATATCGAAATGGGCGGATCGTGCCATGGGCCAACCTGTTACATATAAATTATTATTGTACACCATTAATTTGCAAAAAGGCGATTATTTTATTAAAGTCTTGTATGCATCTTATAATAACACTGTTAGAAATAAAGTGCCATATATACACTAAATGGCATTCAGCTTTTCTTATGATTCCGGACATTTTCTTTCCGAAAAAGTTTAAAGATTTGCGGAGATAACATTCTTGAAAACGGGCAGATAAACTGTCTCACTGTTTAACAAGTCCAGCACCTTCCTCTTTATTTTTTCATTTAATTATTTTCCCAACGAAGCGCTTCATCGTGACCTCAGCCTAAGGGTACCAAGGCCAGATTGAGCTCTTGAGGTTAGAGGTCAATTGGATATCTCTCATTAAATTCAGGCTAGCTGTACCGTTACGATATTACAAAGAAATAAAAAAAAAGTTTAGATAAGGCTTAAATTATATTAAATATATACAGACTGTATGGAAAGTAAAATCCCCCCCCCTCTCTCTCTCTCTCTCTCTCTCTCTCTCTCTCTCTCTCTCTCTCTCTCTCTCTCTCTCTCCTCTCTCTCTCTCTCTCTCTCTCTCTCTCTCTTCAAAGAGCAACTACAGGTACTATAAAAGGCACAACAGAATAAAACTAAATATCTCCCAGCAGCCTACATCACTGCAGTCATGCGAAGGGGGAAAAGCAATAACAACAATGGCATAGGATATCGACAGCCATAACATGGGTCTGAACATTGTAACAACAAGTAATTCCCTAGGCAGTACATTAATTAGGTTTCCCCTCAGACTCCGTGCCCCTCTCCTCCAGTTTTCCCCTTTTCCCATAATGGGTAGCTACATGTTGTTTTTCTCGGTGATCTGTGGTCCTTACTCGCAAGCTCTTCACCTGAATTAATATATTAAAATTTACCTTTTCTCCCTTTTTATTGTTTTCCTTCTGATCGTGTCCTCACGACTTAAAAAGATATAGCTGAATTTCTGAATATAATTTTTTTTCCAAGTTTAAATTAGTTTATCTGAATATGTAAATTTGAATTTATGGATACAAATAGAATGTTAGAATAAAGCACTCCTTTTTTTTTTTAAAGAGCCCAATAATAATAGGAAGCTTAATAAAGAAGTCTAGGAGGTTAAACAAAATAACATGGCAAGCAAAATCTTTGGGCATAAAAAGATATTAAAAGTTATAATTTAGCAAGAGTAGAATAAGATATTCCAAAACTTGGAAACTTAATTGCTGCTATATTTTCTGTGAAACTTTAGACTATGATTTTTATGACTTACAAACAGATTCTAAAAAGAATTTGGGAGGCTAGATAGAGCTTCTAAATTTATACAGATTATATATATATATATATATATATATATATATATATATATATATATATATATATATATATATATATATATATATATATTTATATATATATTTATATATATATATATATATATATATATATATATATATATATATATATTTTATATATATATATATATATATATATATATATATATATATATATATATATATATATATATATATATATATATATATATATATATATATATATATATATATATATATATATATATATATATATATATATATATATATATATATATATATATATATATATATTATATATATATATATATGAAAAAGACAAGAGAAAATGACTGCTATGAAAAAGGGAAATGTATTAGATTGCAACCTATCTGCAGTCCTCTCCAGATATATAAAAGACTTGAAGGAGAGCTTCTCTGGGTGGTAAAATAGTACATCCCCTTACATAATGTTTTTTTTTTTAATTGCTTTTTCTTTGCATATTTATATTTTTTTTTTCTTATAACAGTACGTGTGTGTGTGTGTGTCTGTGTGTGTAAGAATCGATGTCAGCCACGAAGGAAGAATGATACGACAGAGTGCTGAGAACTTTCAGACTGTGTTTTAGGCCATCTTTAGAGCTCTGGAGATGCACTAAAATACTATCTGAAAGATTTCAGCATTCCCTCATTTCATTTTTCCTTCGTAGCTGAACTCTTTATATCTCTTTGTCACGTATTCGTATATTCGTCATTGATAGTTATGTACGTATGTATGTATGTACGTATGTATATATGTATGTATGTATGTATGTATGTATGTATGTATGTATGTATGTATGTATGTATGTATGTATGTATGTGCCTAATTTTAATTACCTAATTGTGTTTACGGGAAAGAGCCTCATGCACGTAATTCCCCGTCTCTTGGTCGGTTCCATGTTTGTACTTTGCGTTACATATCATACTTGTCCTTAAAACTATGGATTGAGTTAGCATTAACTACTTCCTCGCTTAGCGATTTCTATCATCAACTACTCTCAAGCTAAAAAAGTACTTCGTTCATCCTGCAAAGGTTTGTTATGAAGCTTCAAACTATGACCTCTAGGTCTAGTGCCAGCCGTATCGAAATATCGATCTCTATCTTCTTTGTCATAACCATGAAAAAATTTAAAAACCGTCGCCATATCCCCCTCATTCTTCTAGCTTCGAGTGATGGTAAGTCTAATTCCCTCAGCCTCTTCTCATATCTGAGATTGCATATTTCTGGCATCAGTATCATGGCATGTCTTTGGACAGTTTCTAGCTTAACTTCGTGTTTTTACAAATGTGGATTTACGGCATATTCAAGCTTTGGCCTCACATCGGTTACATAAATATTTCTGAACACTTCCTTGTCCATGTGCCTAAAGGCTACCCTTACATTTGCTAAGAAAGTATTTGCTGCCCTTACTATGACATCTATATGCATTTCCGGAAACAAATCTGCCAGTATGTTTACTCCTAGAACTCTCTCATTCTCTGTCTCTTGAAGTTCTGCTACTGCTATTGAGCTTTCAAGCTTGGGCCTTCTTGCACTTGTACCCATTCTCATTAGCTTACATATAGAAGAATAGAATTTCATTAGCCACTTCTCTAACCACTCATGCAGACTATTAAGGTCTTCCTGAAGTTATCTACTATTGTTCTCGTCTTTTACTTTCTTCATAATCTTTGCTTCATCTGCAAACACATTCATGAATGAATTTACAGACTCTGGTAGGTCATTTACATATATAAGGAACAAAACTGGCCGTGAAACTGTAGCCTGTGGAACTCTATTATTAAGCCTTCTCCATTCAGCCACTGAGTTCTTACTCTAACCCTCTTTTCCCATCCTTTTAAGTAATTTTTTATACATTCTCATACTTTTCCACCTATTCTCGCCATTGATTGTGGCTGGAGTGTGAAATCATTGAAATCAAGCTTGCTATTGAGTGCATCATTAGTACTGGAAATAATGCACTAATTTTTTTGTGATTCAAAATGTGCACTCTTAACACTATGATCATTAAAACCAGTATACAAAACCCTCATGACTGCAATTTATGAAGGACTTATCACATGTGCAAATATGAATCTCAAAATCATCTTCTCATAGGTACTTTCCCACGTTGGGATAAGTGGCAATGAAAAGGCAGACAAGTGTGCAATGAAGGCTGCGGAAGTGTTACATTTCAATCTGTTGTCACCCTGTCTCAGTTGAAAACAATATTTAAAGATAAGATGTAAGAAGACCTGCAACTATTAATACTTTCACAGACACGCAACAGTAAGTCTATCCCACACTATAAAATTTTTTGTAGCATATCGCACACTTATGGTACAGGAAAAATGCTAACAAGTGATTGTGATAGACTTGCTGCACACATAAGACTTGGCTACCGACATGTGTGGGAAGTGCCTTATGAAAAAAAAAACCAGGAACAATACACTCAGACTACTCCAAATGTGTTTTATGTGGCCTATAAGGGAGCAATTCTTTAATACATTATATTAAAGAATGAGTTAAGTTACAGGACTTCAGACCC
>JAXCGZ010000858.1:30000-37492 GCA_037179515.1 Halocaridina rubra
TAGCTTCGAATTTATTCCTTAGAGCCCTCCGGATTTGCAGCTCTAATTATTTAGAACATCTAATTCAAACGGTTTATTCTCAGCTTGACCAACTTTGTTATCCTCCCTTTTTCTTAGACAAAGCTCTGCAGAAAGCTAAACAGGTTTTTTACAATCCTCACAGGACCCCCAAAGAGAATAATTTCAACAAAATCCTCCTTCCTTTTCACCAAAAGCTAGGCGTCATAAATGATACATTAGGTAAACAGTCCCCATTCACTTTTAACTATCCCACCACTTTAAGAAAAGAATTAGTTAACGTTAGCCAAAACAAAAAAGCAGTTAATAGAGGAGTATACCAAATAAGCTGTAATGATTGCAATAGAGTGTACATAGGACAAACAGGCCGCTCTCTATCCCAGAGAGTCTTAGAACACAAAAGAGCAGTAAGATATAATCAAGAAAATTCGGCTCTTTTACTCACATCAATGAACATAATCATCGGATTGATTGGAGTGGTGCCACTATGCTATTTAAAAGTACCTGTCAATTCAAACGGAAAATAGTGGAATCTTCCCTCATTGAAATGAAGGACAATTTTAATATATCTAGGGGGCAATGGAACATAAGAACATAAGAATAGAGGACACTGCAACATGCCTACTGGCACACACGAGGCAGCTCCATTTTTGAATTGTATTTTCAGCATGTCTAACCTATTCTATTCTACTCTACTTATTTATTCTGTTTTTCTTTTTATGATTTTTCTAATAAGCACTAACCTATTCATACCCACCCTACCTCTGTCATATGTCTATCTAATCTACATTTGAAGGTGTCTAAGGTATTGGCATTTACTATCATACTAGGAAGCTTGTTCCATGCATCAGCTACTCTATTACCAAACCAATTTTTACCAATTTCCCTTCTGAACCTAAATTTATCAAGCTTAAATCCATTATTACGAGTTCTGGTTTGATCATGAATTTTTAAAACTTTATTAATATCTCCCTTGTTAATCCCTTTAAACCATTTATACACTTCAATCATATCCCCCCTAACTCTTCGCCTCTCTAGAGAATGTAGATTAAGTTTTTTTAATCTGTCCTCATATGGTAGATTTCTGATATTGTGTATCATCTTGGTCATTCTTCGTTGCACTCTCTCCAAGGATTCAATTTCCATTCTATAATAGGGTGACCAGAATTGCACAGCATAATCTAAATGGGGCCTAGCTAATGCAAGATAGAGCTGCAAAATAACTTTTTCCGTCCTATTGCTGACGCTTCTTGAGATAAATCCTAAAATTCTGTTTGCTTTATTTCTGACTGCTGTGCATTGCTCTCTTGGCTTAAGACTACTACTCACAAGAACTCCCAAATCCCTTTCACACTGAGAACTCATGATTTCATGGTTATTTAGCTTATTACTAGTATTGTCTTTTATAGTACCCATTTTAACTACTTTACATTTTTCAACATTAAATTCCATTTGCCATTTGTCCGACCATTCAGATAATCTATTTAGATCTTCCTGTAAAGCATGAATGTCTTCTTTTCCATTTATAGTTCTACCTATTTTAGTGTCGTCTGCGAATTTACTTAGGTTACTACTGATATCCGAATCCAGATCATTTAGATATACGATGAATAATAGAGGACCCAGTACCGAGCCTTGTGGTACCCCGCTAGTAACCGAGCCCCACTCTGATTTCTCTCCATTTATGCAAACCCTCTGTTTTCTGTCTTTTAACCATTGTTTGATCCATCTGAGCACAGCTCCTCCTATACCATGAGCTTCCAGCTTTTTAACTAATCTTTTGTGAGGAACTCTATCAAAAGCTTTGCTAAAATCTAGATATATTGTATCATATTCTTTGCCACAATCTACTGCCTCGTAAACTTCTGAATAAAAAGACAGTAAGTTTGTAAGGCACGAAAAACCCTTAAGAAACCCGTGTTGTGAAAGTTTTATCAGTCTGTGTAATTCTAGATGTGCCCTTATTTTATTTGCAATTATGGATTCTAGAATCTTACCCACTGTTGACGTTAAACTTACCGGCCTATAATTATTCTTTTTAACACGTTCTCCTTTTTTAAATATTGGTACCACATCTGCCAATTTCCACTCCATGGGTACCGATCCTAATTTTATTGAATTATTAAATAATGCAGTTAGAGGACAACTAAGCTCTTCCTTGCATTCCTTTAATATTCTAGCATATATTCCATCAGGTCCCGGAGATTTATGAGCCTTTAATTTATCTATTTCTTTTATTACCTCCTCTCTCGTAATATTTATTGAACTAAGTATATTATCGGGACTGTCTCTGTAAATGGATTCTACTTCCGGAATATTTTCCAAGTTTTCATTTGTAAATACAGATAAGAAATAATCATTTAAACATGTACACATCACTTTATCGTCATCTGTGATATGGCCATTGGCTACTTCAATTGGTCCGACCTTTTCCTTAAATTTTGTTTGATAATGTTGATAAAACCCTTTAGGATTTTCTTTAGCTTCTCCTGCTATTCGAACTTCGTATTTTCTTTTCGACTCTCTAACTATCTTTTTAACTTCCCTGTTTAACTGTATATATTGCTGCCTCACCTGCTCTTCACCTCTTTTTAGTTTCCTGTATATTCCTCTTTTAATACCTATAAGATTCTTTATTCTATTGTTCATCCATTTAGGGTAATTTTTTCTTGATCTGCAATGTTTCATGGGAATATAGTCTCTCTGACTATTCTTAAGAGTCATGACAAAATTGTTATATTCCTCATCCAAATTTATATTAACTGACGGGCTGTTGTTCTTTCCTGTGAGAGAATTTAATGTATTGATCTTATCTTGTGATAATCCTTGGCATGTGGTACCCAAATTTCGGGGTAATCCGCTACCTGCGACCTGACCTGCTGGATTAACTACCCACATCTGTACCCCAGAAATCCCTTCCCATACCTCATTAGATAATTTAGTTTTTAAGCCCTCAAAATCTCCTGCTCTAAAGTTTGGAACAATATTCTTATTTTCCTTTATAGTTTCCTTGAAAATTATGTTAAATCTAATGGAATCATGGTCACTGTTGCCCAATTTTTCACCAACTTCTAAATTTGTAACCATATTCTCTCTATTACTAAGAACTAAATCTAGTGTATTCACCCCCCGTGTTGCTTCATGTACATGCTGAGAAAGGAAATTGTTTTCTACTACTTCCAAAAACTCCTTAGAGCTACTATCACCTGTTATGGTTTCCCAGTTAATATGTCTAAAATTAAAATCGCCTACAATGCAAACTCTATTTGACCTGCTCACTTTAGAAATTTCATCGTATATAACTTGCGACTCTATATTATCTAGATCAGGTGGTCTGTAGACTACTCCTACTACTAGACTTTCTATATTATTTTTAATTTCAACCCATAAGGTTTCTGAATTTAGATTTGTCTTAATTTTAGACTTAATGCAGCTTCTGAGGTTATCTTTAATATACATAATTACCCCTCCCCCTCTTTTATCTGCACTACGATCAGCATTATAAAGTTTATATCCTGTAATTATGTACTCAGCTTTAAGGTGTTTGCTTTCTAATTTAATCCAACTTTCACTAATGCATATTATATCCGGTCTCTCACTACATACTATGGCTCTCAGTTCTTCTATCTTGTTACCTAAACTACGGCTATTTGTATAATATACTTTTAAACTTTCTCTAGCTTCACCCTTCTTGTGGCTATTCTTTTTGTTAATATTTGTTCTATGTAACAAATGGTTCTTATCCTTAGACTCCCAGTTATTTGACCCACTATTTACTGAACCCTTACTGACTAATTTCTCTGCACAAGTATTAATCATTTCATTATTTGTGTCTAACAAAACTCCCCTACCTCTCTGTCTATCATACCAGCCAATACCGAGACACCTGAATTAGAAAGATGCACTCCATCCCTTGCATACATATGCTTACGACTAGTGAAGTGATCCCACCCGTCTATAAAACCTATATTATTCTCCCGACAGAAGACTTTCATCCTAGCATTTACTCCTATAGCTCGAGACCACCACTCTGAACTTTGGCTAAGCCTAGGGAGAATACCACACATCACAGGAACTGCACCCCTTTTCCTAATCTTATCCAGGGCTTGTCTATACAACCTAATCAGCTCTTCACTTCTACCATCCTGCACGTCATTTCCCCCAGCTATCAAACAAACAACATCTTTTTTCTCAATCCAGCTATTTATTGACTCACCCACCTTCTTCATACCTGCTCCAGGGAAAAAATATTTTCCTCTAACTCTATGCCTGAGTTTCCTGTCTACATATCTGCATAGTGAATCCCCTACAATTACCAAAGAACGAGACTTATCCGGAGGATGGGTTACTCCGACCTTGGGAGACTTACCTAGGCTCTTGACCTGAGAGCTTTTCCCACTTCCATTTTTACGATCGCTAGTACACCTATCTGACTCTATGGGTCCTGAAGAATTACTGCCGCCACTGTCACATTCATCTCTAAGTGACCTAAATGAATTAGAAACCTGTAGTCTAAAAGTATCATTTTTCTTAAGAACCATTTTCGTTGAACCCTTATTCACAACTTTCCAGTCGTCTTCATTATTCAATCGACCCTTCCTGGTTAACACCTCTACTTTACCTCTCAGATCCCTGTTCTCCGCAGCTAAGGATCTGACCTCCTGCCTGACTGCGGCTAACTCATTTCTTAAATTAAAAATGAGTTTGCTTGCGTCAGACGAGGACAAATCCCCAGCACAGCCACAAACAGCACCAACAACGACACCACCACCAACACCACTACCACTAACACCACCAGCACAAAGAACACCACCACTCTCCATTGTACTAAGTTTGGTCAAGATTAGAGCTACTGGAAGCACGTCCTCACTGGATGAACCCAGGAACTAAAACTCCTTGGACCCCTGACATAATTGATAAAGCCCTCCTGAAGCGCTGCCTCAACGAAGTTATCCCTCAAGATAAACCCCCAACCAGACTGTAGTCGTTATTGTGTATTTTGATTGTATTAGGATTTATATATGTATTTTATTTTGTATGCTCTTGTATATGGGGATGTGTGTACAGATATTGTTACATGTGTATATCTATATGTGCATAGGTATTAATATTCTTTTAATTATAAAAATATGTTGGGGGCTATCTTCTTTCAGATCATTTATCATTTTAAGGATTAAAATTTTTCTTTGTTAATGGTTTAATGATCTTGGCGGCTTCTTTGTTGAGGATAATTCGTTTGGATTAGACCTGTCCTGTTATCATAAAAATTTTTAATCCCTCAGGTCTCATGAGTCCTTTTGTTTATGTCTCCTCCTTCTTTGTTATTTTGTCTCAGTTGAGCTTGAGAAGGGATCCAGTTAGGATCCAAAATATAGCATTGTTTTATAAGTTTTGTTTCACTGATGGGCTTCCTTACTATTTAGTGCTGTATGCTAACAGTTTGTTCTTCTTTATATATATATATATATATATATATATATATATATATATATATATATATATATATATATATATATATATATATATATATATATATATATATATATATATATATATATATATATATATATATATATATATATATATATATATATATATATATATATATATATATATATATATATATATATATATATATATACATATACTTATATATTAATATATATATATATATATATATATATATATATATATATATATATATATATATATATATATATATATATATATATATATATATATATATATATATATATATATATATATATATATATATTTATATATATATATATATATATATATATATATATATATATATATATATATATATATATATATATATATATATATATATATAACGCTCCCCAACTTACGAACGAGTTAATGCTTGTAAGTAGAATTGTTTGTAAGTTGTGTTTAGCCAAAAAGTACTGTACAATACATATATATGCATATATATGGTAAACACAACTACTACATAAAACTTAAATTAAAAAAATAAAGTACAGGGGTATTAATGAATTTTAGCACTATAATGATAATTTTATAAATAAAAAATATACTGCACATACATTACAACATGGGATGTTGCACTTCACAGACGTAAATATTTGCAGAGTTACCTTTTTCTGTAGTAAAACCAATTATTTGTAGTATATTCTAATAATAATAATGATACTAATTATAATAATAATAATAAAATAATAAATTGCAATACCGTTGTACTGTGATGATAATCACATTTCACAGATGCTAAGATTTTGTGGAGTTATGAATCATAAGTTTGTTTCCTTATCGTAAAAACATCATATTTAAATAAACCATGAAACATAAATCAGATTAATAAATTGCAATAAATACAGTAATAATAAGAATTTTTTTTTTAAGAGTGTGACACCGGGACAGGCAGAAAACTGCCCTCATCAATAAAGGCCCGGGCACGAGAAAATACCAAGACGAAGGAAAAGAAAAAGGGTTAAGGGCAAGGCCAGAGATGAGGTAATGTCACACAAAGGAAAACGACAGACAGAAGAAAACAGTCAAAAGTACAGAGGACCCAGAGATATGGAGGACTAGGCTCTGAGATGACCGATAGATCTGCTTTTTGAAGGATGAAAGGTCATAAAAATTAGGAAAGACAGAAGGAGGAGAGAGTTCCAGAGATTGGAGGTAGATGGGAAGAAGCAAGTCGCTTGCACCGACCAATCCGCGAGCTACAAATCTCCACACAGTACCTGTGAGATGAGGCCACTTGGAGAGTGTTACGCGGCCTCGGCAGTGGAGGAGGGATGCAACTCGCCAACTCATCAGAGCAGCGATGGAAGTAGTAGCGATAGAAAAGCGAAAGAGAAGATACCTTACGGCGAAGAGAGAGAGAATCCAGGTTAGAAGTAAGAGAAGGACCATTAATGAGTCTGACTGCCTTAGATTCAAACCCTATCAAGCAGATAAGTAAAGGAAGAAGCACCCTAGATGTGTGAGCAGTATTCCTAAGCTGGGACGGATAAGACCTTTGTAAAGCTTAAGTACCTGCAATGAGGAAAAGTAATGACGAAAACGAAACAAATAATAATACAGTATTATACACTATCAAACTTCTAAATAAGTAGCAAAAGTTTGCAGTGACATAAGGGAGAACGTAAAGTTTATCGGTAATAACACAAATGTTTTTGGATAATAAACCTTAAAACATGATAATATTAATAAATTGTAATATGTACAGTTAAAAATAAAACATTATAATAGTACATTAAGTAAACTACTGTGCAATACCAACCTCTTATCCTAGGTTACGAAGGTGCGAAGTGTCATGAGTATGAGTGGTGACTACACTCCTCTATGTGCGAGAGCAGGGGAGGGGGGAATAGGAAGACGATGCAACGTTAGAACCAATAGGCAATGGGATGGATTGTTGTACCGTAATAGCAAATATTTTTTTTTAATAAACTGTAAAACATTAATCATATTAATAAAC
>JAXCGZ010000859.1:0-7500 GCA_037179515.1 Halocaridina rubra
TAAAGGGATGATTCTCCCATTTCTCTGTAGTTATTTATTATTTTTGCTTAAGATCTATGAAAAGATATTCATTGTATTGTAGACTGTAGGTCATGTTAAGTACATCGAATAGACTGTGGAAAATAATATGTAATTAAGGAAAAAGTATTTTTTTTCTAAGATTCGCCTTCCATAAATCTCTCATCTGTCAAGCGTTGCGAAATCTGGTTTAAGTAGTCCTGCCAGCCTGTCGAATGAAAATCTGAGAATATGATATAATACTCCCTTTACCCTTTTGGCATGTGGTCTGAGCTGTATATCTTTGTACTGCCGGAGATATATATTCTGCTTTGCATTGTGATCAGTCAAAGGAAATATGATGAAGTAATATGGTCTGCATTATTGTCTAATAAAACATGCTTTTTTTCAGACTCACTTCCAAGGAAAGATGGCAAAGCTTAGAGTTATAAAAAGTAGAGGAACTACATATGTCTTCCCAGTGTACATCCAAATGCAGCTGTACTCTGATGCAACCCACTCAAAGTTTCTATTAAGCAGAAACTGTGGGAAGAAGATAGAACATATCTGCCATGGTGCTCGCAGAGATGATGATCTTGGAAACTACATGTGTTCAAGTAATTCATGGAAACCTTTACAATTACTGAAGAGCGTATAATTAGAGACTAATGGCCCAAATCAAGCTGTAGCAACTGTCTTGAGTGCGTTTAACAGCATTATATCCTAGGCCTGCTTGCATTATGATAAGCAACTTTTCTTAATATATTGTTTACACCAAGAAAACATTAACATTTTAACTTGAGTGATAAAGCCTGTAGGGCAAGGGAACAAAAGTGGGAAAAAAGTTAAAATCCAACTGTTCCTTGGTTTTTATTCATTCATCAACAATATGGGAAGGTTATCTGGGTACACTATGAAATGTGTGAGTTCAGTGATATAACGGTATCATGAGATCTGATAATTGCCCTTCCTGCTAATAATAATAATAATAATAATAATAATAATAATAATAATAATAATAATAATAATAATAATAATAATAATAATAATAATAATAATAATAATAATAATAATAATAATAATAATAATAATAATAATAATAATTATAATAATAATAATAATAATAATAATAATAATAATAATAATAATAATAATAATAATAATTATTATTATTATTATTATTATTATTATTATTATTATAATAATAATATAACTTCGGAAGTAATTTTCTCCCACACCTCTAAGTCGTTATTTAATTTCCCAGTTTCATCCAACGACTAAATGGTCAAGAAGGTACTTTAAATAGCTTAGCTAACAAGACGGTAATCACGGTGTCTGAGGGAAAAATCCGATGAATAAGAAGCAGGAGAGAAACCACATGAAAGCTAAGCATTTCATTAGGGATGAGAAACGGTGTGGAATTATAAAAGATGGTTAGATTTTAATGATCTGGAATATGGGATGTAATCTTTAGTCATATTACAAGATAATGAATATAATTTGTATATTGAGTGTTTATTTGCATAATTTTAGTAATGAGTTTCCTCTCTCTCTCTCCCTCTCTCTCTCTCTCTCTCTCTCTCTCTCTCTCTCTCTCTCTCTCTTCTCTCTCTCTCTCTCTCTCTCTCTCTCTCTCTCTCTCTCTCTCTCTCTCTCCTCTCTCTCTTTATCTGGCTAGTACAGTGGTAACGCGCTGGCTTCGCATTCATGAGGTCGAAAGATCGGTCCCCGTCCAAGACCGAGAGTTTAAGCTGTTTACTGGCAGGAACTGCTGTGGTTGGACACCACAGTGGGGGGTTGGGGCTTGTCCCAGCTGACGAATACCCATTGTATTGTAATGGAAAATAAAGGTTATTATCTCTCTCTCTCACACATACACACACACACACACACACACAAACGCACACACACGCACCCACACACACACAAAAACAAACTTATTAGAATTTATGATGAGGTAAGCCAAATCTTACAGGAAAGAGAGGGCTGGGCAGATTGCATATTCCTAGACTTCCAGAAAGCGTTTGACACTGTTCCACATGGGAGACTTATTAAGAAGCTGCAATCAATGGCTAGAATAGGTGGAAATGTCTTGGAATGGATAAAAACTTACTTAGAAGGAAGGGAACAGAGGGTTAGAGTAAGACACTCAGTGTCTGAATGGAGAAGAGTTAGTAGTGGAGTCCCACAGGGTTCAGTTTTAGGGCCACTTTTGTTCCTTGTATATGTAAATGACCTACCAGAGTCTGTAAATTCATTCATGAATATGTTTGCAGATGATGCAAAGATTGTGAAGAAAGTAAAAAACGAGAACAATGGTAGAGAACTTCAGGAGGATCTAAATAATCTGCATGAGTGGTCAGAAAAGTGGCTAATGAAATTCAATACCTCAAAATGTAAGGTAATGAGAATGGGTACAAGTGCAAGAAGGCCCAAGCTTGACTACTCGGTGGCTGGAGTACAACTTCAAGAGACAGAAAATGAGAGAGATCTAGGAGTAAACATACTGGCAGATTTGTCTCCAGAAATACATATAAATGGCGTAGTAAGGGCAGCATATGCATTCTTATCAAATGTAAGGGTAGCCTTCAGGCACATGGACAAGGAAATGTTCAGAAATATTTATGTAACCTATGTGAGGCCAAAACTCGAATATGCAGCCCCCTTTTGGAATCCGCACTTGAAAAAGCACATAGCTAAGCTTGAAAAAGTTCAAAGACATGCCACGAAACTGGTGCCAGAAATACGCAATCTCGGTTATGATGAGAGGCTGAGGGAATTAGACTTGCCATCACTCGAAGCTAGAAGAGTAAGGGGGGATATGGTGACAGTCTTTAAATTCCTTCATGGTTATGATAGAGTGGATAGGGATCGATATTTCGATATGGCTGGCTCTAGAACTAGAGGTCATAGTTTGAAGCTTCGGAAGAAAACTTGTTTGCAGGATGTAAGGAAATACTTTTTCAGTGTAAGAGTAGTTGATAATTGGAATTCGCTAAGCGAGGAGGTAGTTAATGCTACCTCAATCCATAGTTTTAAGGACAGGCATGATAAGTATCACTAAGTCTAAAAATGGAACCGATCAGGAGACGGGAAGATACGAGCTTTGGGCTCTTTCCCGTAAACACAATTAGGTAATCACAATTAGGTAATCACACACACACGCACACATACAGGCACACAGAAGCACACACACACACACACACACACACACACACACACACACACACACACACTCAGTCTAGCAATATTCTTATCTAAAAGTCTATATACCTATCATCCTTCTATCTGTAAATGGTAGCAACTGATAATATCTTACTATTATTACTGTACATTGACGCACAGCAAGTCTATTACTTACCTTATATTATAAAACGGGTGTTTATTAGATACTGACTTTATCTAACATATGTTATTTCACCAGTAATTTAAAATACTATACGAACAAGTTTACGAAATAAAGGGTCATTAAATATCTACTAATCATTGCTATCCGTATATGCATTCGGTGTATCCCATTATCTCAACAGTTCACAGTGAAACATGAGACATGGATATAAATTATACTTTCCATCCATATGTATCCACTTTTTTCCTTGAGAGTTAAAGCAAAGCGGGATTTAAAAGATAATGAAAATTACATTTCCTTTGTACAACAAAATCCAATAGTGCAATCTATTTGTTATAAAACTTATTTACTGAGTGAAATGCCATACAGTTCATGAGAAACATGATGTTTCTCCTGCACAACAGAATGCAAAAGATCCCAGTTCTGTGTAAGCGATTATATATTGAGTGTAATGTATTCTCATTCAAAACAAAACTGCCATATGCTCGAACAAGATAAATAGAATATCTCTTTTGTAATTAAAAATATATATTTATTAATTCACTGAAAAGGAGTTCATTGTTATCGCGGAGGACACTGGTTACAAAGACTGTTACTGTACACTGGACCAATATTTAAGTTGTACATCACCTGAGCCAAAATAATTTTTAAGAAAAATTTTTCATTCTTGTAATAATTAATACTCATACTAAAAATAGCAAAGGCAAATTATGGTTTACCTTAGTGTTGACGAATATATTAATGTACTCATCTTCACAGGTAAATGAAGAGGAGTGAGTTATTATACTCGAAAGCTTTTCGGCACTCAGCCGCTTTTTTTTTTCCTTGTACGATGTTTTTTATATAAAAAAAATTATATATATATATATATATATATATATATATATATATATATATATATATATATATATATATATATATATATATATATATATATATATATATATATATATATATATATATATATATATATATATATATATATATATATATATATATATATAATATACACATATATATATATATATATATATATATAATATATATATATATATATATATATATATATATATATATATATATATATATATATATTATATATATATATATATATATATATATATATATATATATATATATATATATAATATATATATATATATATATATTTATATATATATATATATATATATATATATAATATATATATATATATATATATATATATATATATATATATCGTGATCAATCTTTTCTTTATATTTTTGTTTTTGTTTTCCAGAGATATGAGGTATTCCAAATTGTTTCCTTATGGAATACCTGCCGACTTAATATACTAATTAACTCTTGATTCACCACATCTACTGATCAATTGACTAAAACTAATTGAATGGACATAGGTTAATACACGAAATTTTCAATTTCTTAATAAAGACATGAGAGAGAGAGAGAGAGAGAGAGAGAGAGAGAGAGAGAGGAGGAGAGAGAGAGAGAGAGAGAGAGAGAGAGAGAGGAGAGGAGGAGAGAGGAGAGAGAGAGAGGAGAGAGAGAGAGAGAGAGAGAGAGAGAGAGAGAGAGAGAGAGGAGAGAGAGAGAGGAGAGAGAGGAGAGAGAACAAAACAACAGAATGATGATAAAAAATATTTTTTTTACGTAAAATCATAAAGCTTTTTTTTTTTCTGGCCGGGAGTTAAACCTAGGACACAATCAGTGGTACAGTTGGTAACACCTTGTCAAACTGAGTATGTCTTTGACTCGAAATCTGGCAAGATAACAATATTACTATAACTTTCTTCAACCTTTCCTACATAAAAATTTCTTAAAGAAAACCGAAAAGCAAGACTCTATCAAGATTTTTCTTCTCCACATAAATAATATCGTTTAAGGTTAGAACTTCCAAAGATACGATTATAGGGCTCTTTTCCGTAAGTACAGTTAGGTAATTCCATTTCATAGAACTGATCAAAAACCCGAAACCATCTGTCCATGAACTTAGGAGTAGGAGAAAACATTATTTAAATTATATAAAACTTGACGTTTCTTGTATTACTTTAGGGTGTGGTACTGTTTATAAACAGGTATCTCTGGTCAACATATGAAACGATTTCTAGAGAATAACTTTTTACGTAAGTAAAAGACAAAAATAAACGAAACACGAAAGAAAAGTTTTCTTTCCAAAATTAAATCTCTCTCTCTCTCTCTCTCTCTCTCTCTCTCTCTCTCTCTCTCTCTCTCTCTCTCTCTCTCTCTCTCTCTCTCTCTCTCTCTCTCTCTCTCTCTCTCTCTCTCTCTCTCTCTCTCTCTCTCTTTCAACTTTATTCTTATTTTCTGTTTAAGGAGCATCCATGAGTGAACCGATGATAGAGCTTGTGGCTGCATAAATCTAGCATTGAGGCCATAGCATTCGTCTTCTGGAATGGTTTTTCCTAGCCATACAGGGAGAAAAGCTAGCAAAAAAGTTGCCGCCACGTTTTCTCCTTTTATACGTCATTTTTCTTACTGACTTGCAGTAGAGTTGGCAATACAGTCGCTGGATTTCTTAGATAAGACAGTATTCTTATGAAGTTTTCTAGGCTTTACTGTTGCAACACTGGCACTTGTTGCTGTAGAGTTCAGATGATTTCAACTATTTATTATATGAATATATTATTTTAAGTGTGTTTCGGAGTGTTGAATATAAAATATAATGTTATCGTTTGTAGCATATACAGGTAGCCTACATTAAATCCCTTAACTATAGGCAATCTTTTCTTACTCGACTCCTCTACATCACTTTCTACGATCCTCAGGTCTGTTATTCGCATCAAAAATTATCTTAATATTTTTCAAAATCAAAGAATCTGAAATGTAAATACTTCTAGAATCTCACAATAAATGTTTTATACATCATTTGTTGATGTTTCCAGTTCATCCACCTATAAGAATTTCGGCCTTGGTGGATACAATTTAAAATTAACCTATTTTGAAGGATAAATATCAGTGGACATTCCTTAATTCCAAAAGACCATTCAAGAATGGTCCGCATGAGCCTCCACAACCCATAGAGATACACTAGACTCGACTGAAAAATGCCATCATCACCAGCAAGAAAAATATTGGACTCTTAAAGAAAAATGATTTCAAGGTCGGTTCAGTAATCATAACGAGCAACGCTTTTAAGCAGGTCTTGATTTAAAAAAAAATATTCATTGGATTTAATCTGGGGGCGTTGTTCCAAAAGTGGATGGTTCAATATTTCTCGGGTTATGTTTCCCATAACAGAGTTAGAAGTTATTGAGTGCGACTACGTTGTAGAACATATATCCATAAAATTTTATCACACACAATGAGACTCAATCTCAGAGAACTGACAGAGCGCTAGTGGAACCAGCTGCATCAAGGGACTTGGAAAAAAATAATAATCCATAAGTATGAAACAATACTGTACACTGAGGTGGAATTGTGAAAACCCTTTTTCCCCAAGACCTAACTGGATTAATTGAGGTACACACACACACACACACACACACACATATATATATATATATATATATATATATATATATATATATATATATATATATATATATATATATATATATATATATATATATATATATATATATATATATATATATATATATATATATATATATATATATATATATATATATATATATATATATATATATATATATATATATATATATATATATATATATATATATATATATATATATATATATATATATATATATATATATATATATATATATATATATATATATATATATATATATATATATATATATATATATATATATATATATATATATATATATATATATATATATATATATATATATATATATATATATATATATATATATATATATATATATATATATATATATATATATATATATATATATATATATATATATATGAATAATTTTTTTACCCCGACCGGAACTCGAACCTAGGACTTATGATTACTAAGGCAAGGCGCTACCACTACACCACAGAAGATTAAAAGGAATCCAACCTAATAGCTTATATCTGCTATACTTAGGAATGAACGCACTATCTGAATGCCTGTATGTTCATATTACAGATTCCCCAACATCACTCGTCGCTTCATTTTAGCATTTAATTCAATTCCCAATCTCATTCGA
>JAXCGZ010000859.1:20000-32500 GCA_037179515.1 Halocaridina rubra
AGAGGGTAATGCAAGGAGGAGCATCTGCAAAAAAAAAAAAAAAAAAAAAAAAATGAGTCTCCAATAGGGTAGTGAGAAATAGCGACTTAATATGGAAAACAGAAAAATTTCATATTGGTAATAGACTGAGTTGATAAGTAATATGATGATAAGATTAATGTAAGCATTTGCATTGCTAAATTGAGGAAAAATAAGATAAATAATAATTAAAGCAACACTAATTATGATAATAATAATAATAATAATAATAATAATAATAATAATAATAATAATAATAATAATAATAATAATAATAATAATAATAATAATAATAATAACAATAATAATAATAGTAATAATAATAATAATAATAATAATAATAATAATAATAATAATAATAATAATAATAATAATAATAATAATAATAATAATAATAATAATAATAATGATAATGATAATAATGATAATAATAATAATAACAATAATAACAACAATAATAATAATAATAATAATAATAATAATAATAATAATAATAATAATAATAATAATAATAATAATAATAATAATAATAATAATAAAAATCATAATAAAAATGATAATTATAATAATAATGATAATGATAATAATAATAATAATAATAATAATAATAATAATAATAATAATAATAATAATAATAATAATAATAATAATAATAATAATAATAATAATATTAATAATAATAATAATAATAATAATAATAATAATAATAATAATAATATTAATAATACTAATAATAATAATAATAATAATAATAATAATAATAATAATAACAATAATAATAAAATAATAATAATAATAATTATAATAATGACTTTAAGCCAGTAATAAATTTCAATGGATATTCTTGAAAAAAATGTACATGCAAAGACTTACATATAGTTACATACAATTTATTACATTTAACTGACATGTAGATACTTTTCACTTCTTTTATAAAGGAGGTGATTCAAGACAATTTTTTGGTGTGGTTTGACAATGCATTCCATAAATTAGCACCCATGACACAGGATTGAGCCCTGTCCGCATGAACTATGGTAGTTCTGGGCACCACTAAGTTGCCTAATTGCCTTGAGTGAAGTCAACTTTAAAGTTTTTCAACACACAATTTCATACACTGAACTTCAATACCGAAATTTCTTCAGGAGATGCACGGGGAAGGAGGGTATGGGGCAAAATCTGAAGTATCTTAGTAATCGTCATCATCATCACCATCACTTTCGCCTACAACATCCTGCGATAAAAAGGACCTCACTGATATTCCGGCACTCAATTCTTTCCTATAGCTTCACTTCTATAGATCTCCTTCATCTCCAACCTCACATCTCATTGTTGTCTCCCAAGTAAATTTGGGTCCTCCAATTCTTCCAATTTTGCAGGAGGCAGGGGAAACGCATGATCTCTGTGGGAAATAAAGAAGCTGGGAATGAGAACAGGAGCTAATTGGCCTCAATAAACTCAGTATGCACAATAAGGAAGCTCATCAGTGATACGACAATTTCTTTTAATGAGTGTGACATCGCAATAAGAAAAGAAAATTGCCCTCATCGAGCAAGAGCATCGAGAAAAGATAAAAGAATATATAGAAGTTTATGGACAAGGCAGAAATAAGAGTGGTAAGCAATAAAAAGACGGGCTGAATGAAAACCCAAAGTAATGAAGACTTAGTAATGATGGGAAAAAAAACAAAGAGATAGAGATGTGGAATATTGTAACTTCTCAGATCTAAAGGGGAAAAAAATTATGTGTAACAAATACTATAGAATATTCGGTGTAGATGTAGGTATAGGCAAAGAACATTTACTGAAGGAAGACTTAACATCGAGCGGTACTGGCCAGGTATGTTTGAGTCCAAACTGCCTTCAGCAAGTAGCGCTATATTTCGGGTCATAATTAGACAGTTTGTGTTAACTTATTTTCAGAACTTGAAAGACAACTACTTTAGCCCGAATTTATTGTGTATAGGATATACGGCTTTCTACCTTGTTGTCGATGTAGATTTTGCGCATCCTCCAACCACATGTGAAAGTTCATTGTCTGAGGGACTGAGTTTTTGAGTAGCACTTGTGCATCATTCTCTGCGCGAGCCTCTAATAATCTTGGTAAAAGGACTAAGGGTGACCAAGTAGAGGCAAATGAAAACAAAATAGTAGTTTAAAATTGGGAATATGAATGATTATAATCAATAAATAAATGAAAAGAAAAGGACAAATGAAAACGATAGTCAAAATGAATAAAGTTATTTGAAATTTTTATAAATAATCTTAAAAAATTGCTCAAAAACCATTATTTATAAAAGTTATATATCCGGCGTTTTCAATAGTTTATAAATGATTATCAATAGTCTGATTTCCTTTGAAGATTGCTACATTCTTAAAATGAAACTGAATATTTTAGTTTACGTCAGAACAAAGTTATATTAAAACTGTGTGCAATATATATATATATATATATATATATATATATATATATATATATATATATATATATATATATATATATATATATATATATATATATATATATATATATATATATATATATATACATACCTTTCAGATTCGATATAAAACATGCTATATTACAAGAACATGCGCCTCCTACTTACACTCACACAAAATCTTTTCATTATGAAAAGAAAAAAAAACATATGAAAAGCAAAACTACGAGTATCTTGTCTTTAATCTCAACAAGAAGTCAGCAGCCTCTCAAGCTGTCATCAAATCCAGAAGAAGAATTTTTTTATTCTTTAGTTTTTCTCCTTGTCATTTTTGCTGACCGTGCAACGTGCATTTTGTCTCGCTAACATTATCATTTGGAGTGGGGCTTAGAGACCGTATGACAGTGGCCCTTGAAAAAGATTTGGGAAATACACAACATTTCACCAAGCAATTCTAGATAAAAGGAAGCACTGAGATCCTATCATCCGAATGAAGGAAAGACACTGTATCAATGTCTCTATTAAAGCACAACATCACCTCAAATGGTCGAGAATATATGAGAGCTCTACCACCTGAAATGCATGAATAGATCTGGTTATCTGATAAACTGTTCAATTCTTGATTCATATTCCATTCAAGCCCTCTGGTCTACAAGCATGCTGGATATACCATCAAGGTATTAGATGCAGTTACCAAGCAAAGACATATTCATATATTCAAGTAAAGTGATCATCTTGCAAAAGCTAATTCTGATTTCTGGATATCATATTTATACTCTTGAATAATTCTTTAGCAATGACTGTCAAACACAAAATAGGCCATTTGAAGTTAACAATCATACACCAATTTTTACACATGAAAAACTTCTTGTTTTGAGCGCTAAGGATCTTGAGCATTAAAAAATATATCTCTATAAAAATTAAATACTATATATATATATATATATATATATATATATATATATATATATATATATATATATATATATATATATATATATATATATATATATATATATATATATATATATATATATATTTCACTAAGACTTTTTCCATAATTTTCATGTCTTTTTTATTCTAATCATCAAAATTTTATACTCATGTCTAATATATGATGGTAGCGATAATGATGATGATGATAATGATGTAATTAGACCATTTATGTATTTGCCTACATTTCATTAGAATTATGTCATGACGTTATGTCATGACGAAATAAAATAAAAGTGTTAAAAAGTTCTATAATGTTCATCTTTAACTGAATAGAGAGGTGAAGAACCTCAAGAGAAGTTATATTAGGCTAAGCTGCAAACATTTTGATTCCTGATCATTCTTAAGGACTTTCTTAAATTGAAAAATCCTGGAATTACTTTCGGTAACTCGTGAATATTGACGTCTCGAAACACAGCCATAAAATGTCACTCAGATCCAGCGTCTGCCTCCAGTCTTCTATCCCCATGGTATTATTATTATTATTATTATTATTATTATTATTATTTTTATTATTATTATTATTATTATTATTATTATTATTATTATTATTATTATTATTATTATTATTATTATTATTATTATTATTATTATTATTATTATTATTATTATTATTATTATTATTATTATTATTATTATTATTATTATTATTATTAATATTATTATTATTATTATTATTATTATTATTATTATTATTATTATTATTATTATTATTATTGGCTGTTGTTGGTGATTATGATGAGAATGATGTAACTATTGTTGTTTTTGTTATTCATCAGCTCTATTATTATCCACAGAGATTATAGAAAAAATAAGAGAATGGCCTCTGACGTCAGATATGGGCTTTCCTTCTTGGCTCCTTACTACTTGCTTTCATCTGCATTTGAATCTGCTGCCATTTAACTATGGTATATTTCTTCTTTTGTTTCCTTATTTTTGTCAGTATCCTACCCAAGCAGTAGAAGCAACATTTTGTTAATTATAGATACTATTTCTCATCACTTATTTCTTGTTGAGAGTCCTTGGAACAGGTTTTGCTAGTTAACGTTCCTGCAGCCATACACTCTCTTGCTCCTTGTAATTTGGCCCAAAATGAATCTGTTGCTCTTCGCCATGTTTGTAGAATCTCATTAAGTTAGCAAGAAATGAACTGTTTGCCAAAAGGTCCGGCAGGAATTATCACCTTTATGATTGCCCGGAGTAATTGGAGTTTTCGAGGATTGTGGTGCAATGATTAGTTTTAGCATTTGGTAAAATTATTATTATTATTATTATTATTATTATTATTATTATTATTATTACTATTATTATTATTATTATTATTATTATTATTATTATTGGCTGTTGTTGGTGATTATGATGAGGATGATGTAACTATTGTTGTTTTTGTTATTCATCAGCTCTATTATCATCCACAGAGATTTTAGAAAAAATAAGAGAATGGCCTCTGACGTCAGATATGGGCTTTCCTTCTTGGCTCCTTACTACTTGCTTTCATCTGCATTTGAATCTGCTGCCATTTAGCTATGGTATATTTCTTCTTTTGTTTCCTTATTTTTGTCAGTATCCTACCCAAGCAGTAGAAGCAACATTTTGTTAATTATAGATACTATTTCTCATCACTTATTTCTTGTTGAGAGTTCTTGGAACAGGTTTTGCTAGTTAACGTTCCTGCAGCCATACACTCTTGCTCCTTGTAATTTGGCCCAAAATGAATCTGTTACTCTTCGCCATGTTTGTAGAATCTCATTAAGTTAGCAAGAGATGAACTGTTTGCCAAAAGGTCCGGCAGGAATTATCACCTTTATGATTGCCCGGAGTAATTGGAGTTTTCGAGGATTGTGGTGCAATGATTAGTTTTAGCATTTGGTAAAATTATTATTATTATTATTATTATTATTATTATTACTATTATTATTATTATTATTATTATTATTATTGGCTGTTGTTGGTGATTATGATGAGGATGATGTAACTATTGTTGTTTTTGTTATTCATCAGCTCTATTATTATCCACAGAGATTATAGAAAAAATAAGAGAATGGCCTCTGACGTCAGATATGGGCTTTCCTTCTTGGCTCCTTACTACTTGCTTTCATCTGCATTTGAATCTGCTGCCATTTAACTATGGTATATTTCTTCTTTTGTTTCCTTATTTTTATCAGTATCCTACCCAAGCAGTAGAAGCAACATTTTGTTAATTATAGATACTATTTCTCATCACTTATTTCTTGTTGAGAGCCCTTGGAACAGGTTTTGCTAGTTAACGTTCCTGCAGCCATCCACTCTCTTGCTCCTTGTAATTTGGCCCAAAATGAATCTGTTACTCTTCGCCATGTTTGTAGAATCTCATTAAGTTAGCAAGAGATGAACTGTTTGCCAAAAGGTCCGGCAGGAATTATCACCTTTATGATTGCCCGGAGTAATTGGAGTTTTCGAGGATTGTGGTGCAATGATTAGTTTTAGCATTTGGTAAAATTATTATTATTATTATTATTATTATTATTATTATTATTATTATTATTATTATTATTATTACTATTATTATTATTATTATTATTATTATTATTGGCTGTTGTTGGTGATTATGATGAGGATGATGTAACTATTGTCGTTTTTGTTATTCATCAGCTCTATTATCATCCACAGAGATTATAGAAAAAATAAGAGAATGGCCTCTGACGTCAGATATGGGCTTTCCTTCTTGGCTCCTTACTACTTGCTTTCATCTGCATTTGAATCTGCTGCCATTTAACTATGGTATATTTCTTCTTTTGTTTCCTTATTTTTGTCAGTATGCTACCCAAGCAGTAGAAGCAACATTTTGTTAATTATAGATACTATTTCTCATCACTTATTTCTTGTTGAGAGTCCTTGGAACAGGTTTTGCTAGTTAACGTTCCTGCAGCCATACACTCTCTTGCTCCTTGTAATTTGGCCCAAAATGAATCTGTTACTCTTCGCCATGTTTGTAGAATCTCATTAAGTTAGCAAGAGATGAACTGTTTGCCAAAAGGTCCGGCAGGAATTATCACCTTTATGATTGCCCGGAGTAATTGGAGTTTTCGAGGATTGTGGTGCAATGATTAGTTTTAGCATTTGGTAAAATTATTATTATTATTATTATTATTATTATTATTATTATTATTATTATTATTATTATTATTATTATTATTATTATTATTATTATTATTATTATTATTATTATTACTATTATTATTATTATTATTATTATTATTATTGGCTGTTGCTGGTGATTATGATGAGGATGATGTAACTATTGTTGTTTTTGTTATTCATCAGCTCTATTATTATCCACAGAGATTATAGAAAAAAATAAGAGAATGGCCTCTGACGTCAGATATGGGCTTTCCTTCTTGGCTCCTTACTACTTGCTTTCATCTGCATTTGAATCTGTTGTCATTTAACTATGGTATATTTCTTCTTTTGTTTCTTTATTTTGTCAGTATCCTACCCAAGCAGTAGAAGCAACATTTTGTTAATTATAGATACTATTTCTCATCACTTATTTCTTGTTGAGAGTCCTTGGAACAGGTTTTGCTAGTTAACGTTCCTGCAGCCATACACTCTCTTGCTCCTTGTAATTTGGCCCAAAATGAATCTGTTACTCTTCGCCATGTTTGTAGAATCTCATTAAGTTAGCAAGAGATGAACTGTTTGCCAAAAGGTCCGGCAGGAATTATCACCTTTATGATTGCCCGGAGTAATTGGAGTTTTCGAGGATTGTGGTGCAATGATTAGTTTTAGCATTTGGTAAAATTATTCCCTGTTTCTTATATATAAACTTACATGCTATTCTATGATAATGATAAAAAAATAAACTGGTTATCCTCCCACATTAATGTTGTTTTTACTTATTTTGCATTGCATGTGCAAGGCCCCTATTTTGTTTGACGCTATGTATGAGAATTTGTGTCATTAATTTGCAATGGAAATTAAATTCGTTGATAAGGAATGCCACTGCTTTGACTAACCTGAGTAATCTTTCGTGTTGAATTGAAGTCCACAGCGTAGTTCGCCTGGCCTGAGAGGTCATTACTGCAATACGTGATTTCATACTCATGCTCATTACTCTCATTGCTCCTTTGGCCACACAAAGTATCAGTATGCAGTTTGTGGATAGTGTTTACTACACTTTAACATGTGTGTGGGTACGTTTTGAAGACATTGCAACGCAAACAACGTTTGATCTATAAATGTATTTCTCTTATTTTAAAACAAAGGAATGCCTCCGGAGGACCATGGAAGCTGTGTTTGGACTTCCAGCCAGTTCTTCCATGCCTACGTTATTATTATTTGACTCTGTTACTCTTGCTTAAATATAAAAAGAGATTATGATTCATTATTTACCTACTTTTTATAAGTGTCATATGCGATATACAGAGGAAATTCTTGTTTTAAGGCAAATAAAAACGAGTCTAGCATGGAATCATTCGGTAGGTTTTAAATTTTGTCCTTCAACCTCAATTTATTAATATTTGATTATTTCAATTTTACTGAATATATAGAGAGAGGGCTTCATTACCTACATATAAGTAGGTTATTTCGGACACACTAAAGAAACTCTATCATTAACATACTTGCTTCGTCCTGTTTTTTCATTCCGACTGCATAAAAGACTGTTTTTTTTTTATATTTCCAACTGAAATAATAATTAATCAAACGAATGAGCAAAAAGAAAATGTTTTATATCTGTTTGTACCTGCTGACATTCCCCTGCAAAATTACTTATACATATAAGAGGATTAATTATCTAGCTTAGTAATGAAAAAATATCAATAGAAATGTGTTTATTAATTCAATACACCGAGGAAATGCAATAAGCTGTTTTCTGTTCACTGGGGATTTATAAAAAAGAGTTTCAAAATAACACTAATTTCATTGCAGGTGAAAGATCAAAGGCATATAACAGCAGGACAGTGGGGAATTAAGCCGAAGGAAATTAAGTCCAGAAATTAAGAGGCAGGGAGAGTATAAGTAAAAATTGATGAAGAAAAGAATTTAGTGTACTACGCGGTTAAAGTGTGAGCAATCCATTTATTTGTTTTTCATGGGGTAAGTTGTTTTAATTTGCCCTTATCGGGAGTGAGCACCAAGAAAGCAAGAAAGAAAGTAAAGAGAAACAGAGAAAGAAATATTTGTGACATGTCAGTTATATTGAGAGGTGTTCAACGGATATACTTAAATATTCGGTGTAGTTGTAGGTATAAGAAAAGAACCTTATATGAAAAAGACTTAGCATTAATCTGATTTTACTAATCCTATTTCAGTCCAAAGCCTTACATGGCATGTGCCTATTGATAAGTGGAGTGCAGTGAATCCAGAATTTCTCAATCCTCTCAAAGTATCTAATTTTAAATCTAGTCCACATCATATATATGTAATGTAAGTTAAACTCAAGTTTATAAAATTTATAACAATGCTTGCTAGGATTTTCAGATGTTGTTCTGCTCTGAATTCAGAACCTTTGAGACATGTGAGTATTTATTTTGACTTTGCAAATGTTACCAAGGGATTTGAGACAGTTTGCATTGAGAAAATATGCGCTTAAAGCAAACAATAAAGACACATTATTATTATTGGATAAATGGGGGCTGCTGTGGTTTAGTTGTAAAGTCCGGGAGTCTTAAGGTGACGAGCTTGACAAGCATGGGCGTTAAGAAAGGCATTCATCTTTAAATTTCAAACTTCAGGCTGTCTGTGCCCCCCCCCCCTAGTTCTAATGGGGACTAGCTATAAAAAAAAAGCTATAATATGGATATAAATCAGCATAGACTCTCCGTGTATGTAGGCAACATTTAATACACTCTTTTATAACAACAAACTAGACAATGAATATGCTTCTATATCTAAAACAGTAAAATAACTTAGGAAGGATGACAGAGACTCACAAGACTAGTTCTTTTTTATTAAGTGTTCTTCTTTAAACATTGGAACCAACCGAAATGTAAATGAAGAGAGCTCTTATGAACTGCAAACTTTTGATTACTTATAAATAATTTTTGGTAGAGTTTTTTCTCTGAAACTATAAAATAAATCTCTTTATGATCACTGAAAATTTTCGGAAGACATTTTGTTTATTAATGAATGATTTATTAGCAATAAATATGTCTATCGAAAACCTTTATTTAATTATGTATCTTCATGATCATTAATATATGTATAATTAGGACTATTGATTCTTTTTTATTTTTTTTTCAAATACAAAATCTGTCACTTAAAATGCACTCCATGACTGCAATATGGTAAGTGCTAACCATTTATTTATTTTCTAATATGATTCACATAGATATTCACTATTAATGAACACCAAAAAATTTTCATTTGCCAAAAATTTAATGAGATAAAATTGAAAAATTCGTCATTTCTTTGCAGCTTCACCTCAAGTATGTTATCTCCTGAAGCAATTATAATAATAATGAACTTAGCATGTCCATTATGTCAATATCAGAAAAAAAAGAGTTCTATCACTTTGGAATATGTCTGTATATACGTACTCACTGGCCATAATCCCTCTTTAAAGGCAGTGGCCTGCGCACACATACACTAAAGGTTATTTCTCACCAACACCTCTTTAGATCATAGACGAAAATGGGTCACCATAGCTTCTCACCCACCATCATAATAGTGGGTCATTACTGGAATGTGAGTAAATATCTTCTGACGATAGGAACGACAGTCGAAGCGTTATATTATGCCCCCACCCACCCTAAACACCAGTGTGCCTGTACTAAATAAGAATGTGCTGCATAAGTTAAGTCCATGCCTTAAGAAATGAATGTTGGGGGGGTTGTAATGTATGACAATGAAATCACAGGCAAAGCTTTGATATAATAATACTGTCTGCAGAATTAAATAAATTTTGCGTTAATCCAGCCACTGAGTAACTCTTACATTACTCTACATATTGAATTCCAGTGTGCAATGCTTTAAAATATCTGACACTATTATTATTATTATTATTATTATTATTATTATTATCATTATTATTATTATTATTATTATTATTATTATTATTATTATTATTATTATTATAATTATTATTATTATTATTATTATTATTATTATTATTATTATTATTATTATTTTTATTATAATTATTATTATTATTATTATTATTATTATTATTATTATTATTATTATTATTATTATTATTATTATTATTATTATTATTATTATTATTATTATTATTATTATTATTTTCATACAAGCCTTTTTGATTTGCAACCTGCATCTTTTCTTGTAATAATATAAATCACATAATGAATTATAATACTTTACCAAATGAATAATGCAAAATAATCTCTGACGATAATCAGACGTCAGAATTTTTTTCGCAATTGCATTAACCAATATTTATTGAAAATTTCTTTACTACATTATCAATTTAGATTTTGATTTTTTTAATAATGATTGTGACACCAGGACAGGAAAAAAAAAAAAACTCATCGAGCCTGGGCACGAAGAAAACATAGAGAGAAACAGAGATGGGGAGTATATTGTGACTTGTTAGGTGTGAAGGGATAATAAGACATGTGTAACGAATATCCAAGACCATTCGGTAGACATAGAAAGAGAAACAATATCCAAAAGTTGCTGCAGTCTCTCTCTCTCGCTCTCTCTCTCTCTCTCTCTCTCTCTCTCTCTCTCTCTCTCTCTCTCTCTCTCTCTCTCTCTCTCTCTCTCTCTCTCTCTCTCTCTCTCTCTCTCTCTCTCTCTCTCTCTCTCTCTCTCTCTCTCTCTCTCTCAATCCTTCGTAAATATAGTTTACAATTCATGAAAATGATGGAATGGGACTATTTGGCGTCGCCGTTTTGGTGCGACCCTTTTGAAGCTGTGAATGGCACCTTTACTAAATAAAAATAATAGGTTAATTAACACTAACCTAACCTAACCTAACCTAAGGTAGTTTAGATATGTTTATGTTAGGTTAGTCTTAATAAACGTAGTTTCATTTAGTATAGACGCAATTAACCTCGCCAAAAAAGCTGCAACTAAACGTCGTCGCCAAAAACTCCCAACCCTAAAAATTGCATGGTGTTGGAGGCAATGATGATGATGATGATGATGATGGTGGTAATGATGATAACGATTATGACAGTTTTGAAAAATGGAGCCTAAAAAGTTCTGTGTAAGATCTCCACTCAATAAAAGGGTGTTTATCAACAAAATATGATGTCATAAATAACCTTTGCTGCTTCATAAATTCGAAAACTAAGGGACATTTTCAGTAAGAGAGAGAGAGAGAGAGAGAGAGAGAGAGAGAGAGAGAGAGAGAGAGAGAGAGAGAGAGAGAGAGAGAGAGAGAGAGAGAGAGAGAGAGAGAAAGAGAGATTTTGCATTGCTCTCCACTCATCCGGAATTCTTCGTTAATATTTAATTTTTCTTTTCGTTAGTGCATGGTCTAAATATTTCTTAGTGAACCACAAGGCAAAGTTTTAGAGCAGCAAATTCTGGTCTTGTGCTGACTACAATCGCGCCAAAATCTCATATTCTTAAAACCTGGATCTTGGTTTTCAATCGGCTCGCAACCGAGGCCATGCTCTTGATATTCTACAGCTAATAACCATTTTGTTAATCCTCCACTTTGATATTTTATGTCTCCCATCATAAAAACATGAAGTTTGGAAATAAACAAATGTATTTTAGTTGCTAAATAGGAGTAATTTATATCCTCGGTTGCTTGAACGTCCGCTGGTGCTCTCTGATATACAATATTATTTAATTCTAGTCATATTTTCTTGATATATTCGCTTTTGTATTTGACTCTAATTGTTGAGTGATATTGATAATTATAGACTGCAACTAATATTATATCTAATAACATAGAAATGGGGGTACACCAGCTATATATCAAAGGAATAGTGTGAAATATTGGGTGTATTCGTTGTTTGGTGATTGAGTTAGTGCTGTAACTCAGCCACTCTATTCCCTTTGCAACGGGAATTATCTTTGTACATACATATGCATGGATGGAATTTATACGCTTATTAGAGTACCATAAAACTACTCAAGTTATAATTTAGGAATC
>JAXCGZ010000859.1:35000-37456 GCA_037179515.1 Halocaridina rubra
TATATATATATATATATATATATATATATATATATATATATATATATATATATATATATATATATATATATATATATATATATATATATATATATATATATATATATATATATATATATATATATATATATATATATATATATATATATATATATATATATATATATATATATATATATATATATATATATATATATATATATATATATATATATATATATATATATATATATATATATATATATATATATATATTTATATATATATATATATATATATATATATATATATATATATATATATATATATATATATATATATATATATATATATATATATATATATATATATATATATAATATATATATATATATATATATACATATATATATATATATATATATATATATATATATATATATATATATATATATATATATATATATATATATATATATATATATATATATATATATATATATATATATATATATATATATATATATATATATATATATATATATATATATATATATATATATATATATATAAATATATATATATATATATATATATATATATATATATATATATATATATATATATATATATATATATATATATATATATATATATATATATATATATATATATATATATATATATATATATATATATATATATATATATATACATATATATATATATATATATATATATATATATATATATATATATATATATATATATATATATATATATATATATATATATATATATATATATATATATATATATATATATATATATATATATAAATATATATATATATATATATATATATATATATATATATATATATAAATATATATATATATATATATATATATATATATATATATATATATATATATATATATATATATATATATATATATATATATGTATATATATATATATATATATATATATATATATATATATATATATATATATATATATATATATATATATATATATATATATATATATATATATATATATATATATATTAATATGTATATGTATATATATATATATATATATATATATATATATATATATATATATATATATATATATATATATATATATATATATATATATATATATATATATATATATATATATATATATGTTATAAATATATATATATATATATATATATATATATATATATATATATATATATATATATATATATATATATATATATATATATATATATATATATATATATATATATATATATATATATATATATATATATATATATATGTATATATATATATATATATATATATATATATATATATATATATATATATATATATATATATATATATATATATATATATATATATATATATATATATATATATATGTATATATATATATATATATATATATATATATATATATATATATAATATATATATATATATATATATATATATATATATATATATATATATATATATATATATATATATATATATATATATATATATATATATATATATATATATATATGTATATATGTATATATATATATATATATATATATATATATATATATATATATATATATATATATATATATACTATATATATATATATATATATATATATATTTATATATATATATATATATATATATATATATATATATATATATATATATATATATATATATATATATATATATATATATATATATATATATGGTTGGTCGGTCGGTTATATATATATATATATATATATATATATATATATATATATATATATATATATATATATATATATATATATATATATATATATATATATATATATATATATATATATATATATATATATATATATATATATATATATATATATATATATATTTATATATATATAAATATATATATATATATATATATATATATATATATATATATATATATATATATATATATATATATATATATATAGATATATATATATATATATATATATATATATATATATATATATATATATATATATATATATATATATATATTTATATATATATATATATATATATATATATATATATATATATATATATATATATATATATATATATATATATATATATATATATATATATATATATATATATATATATAACCGACCGACCAACCATATATATATATATATATATATATATATATATATATATATATATATATATATATATATATATATATATATATATATATATATATATATATATATATATATATAAATATATATATATATAATATATATATATATATAGATATATATATATATATATATATATATATATATATATATATATATATATATATATATATATATATATATATATATATATATATATATATATATATATATATATATAT
>JAXCGZ010000860.1:0-17500 GCA_037179515.1 Halocaridina rubra
CGCTTGAGCCACGGTGACTACTCAAAAAGAAAATGACAATTAAATTTTATTGACTTTTGCTTTTGTATTTGAAACATCATTTCAGTTACTTACTTGCGATTAAAAGTATCAGTCACTGCTTCAGTCATCCTTAATAGTCATCTGATGACGTCATGAGAAGTGTTTCCTTCAGATGTGTATCAGTCATCCTTGAATAGTCATCTGATGACGTCATGAGAAGTGTTTCCTTCAGTTAGTGTATTAGTCATCCTTGAATAGTCACCATGACGTCATGAGAAGTCTTTCCATCAGTTAGTATATCAGTCATCCTTGAATTGTCATCTGATGACGTCATGGGAAGTTTTTCTATCAGTCAGTGTAGTAGTCATCCTTGAAAAGTCACCATGACGTCATGAGAAATGTTTCCTTCAGTCTGTGTATCAGTCCTCCTTGAAAAGTCACCATGACGTCATGCGAAATCTTTCTATCAGCTAGTTTATCAGTCCTCCTTGAAAAGTCACCATGACGTCATGAGAAATCTTTCTATCAGTTAGCTTATCAGTCCTCCTTGAAAAGTCACCATGACGTCATGAGAAATCTTTCCATCAGTCTGTCTATCAGTCATCCTTGAAAAGTCACCATGACGTCATGAGAAATCTTTCCTTCAGTCTGTGTATCAGTCATCCTTGAAAAGTTACCATGACGTCATGGGAAGTCATCCTTGAAAAGTCACCATGACGTTATAACAGGTCTTCCTCGTCCATTTTTCCAGTGTTTTGTGAGAGGACGTCTGTGACAACGATTATACTGGAAACTATTTTCGCGGAATTTGCTTAACTTCGAAGACTTTCGTTCCGGTTTTACGTCACGGACTCCCTTTTCTACCAAGGGCTAGGACGGTTGCCTTCTTGCGAAGGACTTGTTTTTGGAAGATGTAATCCTTACCATGAGTACATGCCCTTGCTAACCTCAGAGCGTGACGGGGCACGATCCCTCGATCTGACGCCCAGAGTCGCGGACGCTACCGCTTGAGCCACGGTGACTACTGCTTAACTTCGACGACTCCTTTGAATATATCTGGTTTCTGAAGGTAATATCGCTTACTCTGAGGCTTGATCGATATATGAAAGGAATATTTTAAGTACTTTAAGATGACATTTGTATGTAACAAGTTATAGAATTTTCCATCAAAGCCGGATAGCTTTATTGGGTGGGAAAAGCCGGCTGAATTAGACACCTGAATATAGGTGTTAGCTTTAAAAAATAATTTGTGGATACAGACTTCAGCTGTAGTAGTCTCCGTGGCTCAAGCGGTAGCGTCCGCGACTTAGAGGCGTCAGGTCGGGGGTTCGCGCCCCGTCACTGTCTGAGGTTAGCAAGGGCATGCACTCCGGGTAGCGATTACATCTGCCAAAACAAGTCCTTCACAAGAAGGCAACTGTCCTAGCCCTTGGTAGAAAAAGGAGTCTGTGACGTAAAACCGGAACAAGACTTCAGCTATAATAGACACTGAAACATTGGTTTTTGTCCCAATCCTAGAAATCTATGACACTTATTTGAATTTTCTTAAAGCAGATTTAAGTTTCACAAACTCTGTCGGTGTTTAGGGAGTTTTTATTGTATAGAATGTACGATGTAAGGTGTGTTTTTTTTTTATGAAAACTATATTGGTGCTTTTCCAATATGAGACCTGACCTATGGAATGGTAGATCATAGCTTGTGGGTAGTGCTCCTATTTGAAGAGGACTACTATGTTAACATTAGCTCATATTCAATAATTAAGGAAACTTAATTTTATAATGTATGCTTATACACCTGCTGTTTTCGATATACTGTATAGGTATACACTATAGTAAAGATTTGATTGTACTTGGTTCCTAAAGAAGGTTGTCCACGATTTTCTGGTGTGGTTTTGACGTGATATGAGATTCAAGCGAGCCTCCTGGCTGGTACAGTGGTAACGCGCCTGCTCCGCATTCGCGAGGTCGAGGGATCTCGCCTCGTCCAGGCAAGAGAGTTTAAGCTGTTTACTAGGAAGGTTACTGCTGTGGATGGGCACCACAGTGGGGGGTTGGGGCCTGTGCCGGCTGGCCACCGGCCTATGGGTCCTCCATGACTCGTTCCACCCACCCGTGGGTGGAAATCTAAAAGAGAGGCACATGTCAAAACATGGACACAAGCTTAGTGTGAAATTTGTATGAATTCTGTGCAGTTATATCAATCCTTTTTATTCATTTTAGGTTAAAAATTTAGTTTCCATACCCAACCTCCTCTCAAAACTCTATAATTGATGTAATTGTTATATATACATTTAATATCTTGGATATACAGGTGTTGAATATAAAAAAAAAAAATTCTTTGCTTCTAGATATTCACAGTCTGAGCATCTTAGCCATGGAGCCAGCTTTCGATCTGCAGGAAGAGAGCTCCTCTGAGATTTAGGTATGTATTTTAATTGTTGGGGATTTAATATAATTTTGAGTTTTTTTCAATTATTTTTTTTAAATACACTTGATCGGGTTATCAGCTGAAGCTTGGAAAGACACTTTAGAAATATAAACTCGTTTTAGATGTCCATTATGATTCAGTTGCATGTAATCCCGTAATGGGGGTGGACAGACAGGTTGGAGCTGGGGAATTAAGTTGGATCCCTTCCTAATGCACCGCGGTGGGATCAATCGGCGTCTCGGTATCAGAGTAGAGTGATCAAACCACTGCACAATCAAGGTCCCTTACATAAAATTCCATGAAAATGTAAATTGTGTTCAATAGAATTTTCAATGTACATAAAAGACCATATTCGCCTCTGCTTGTTTAAAAAACATTGCCTATAAAAATAATGTACCAATATGTAAGATATTTTTTATTTCTGCTATATTTTTTGTATTTTATAGAATCCAAAAAAAAAAAAAAAAAAAAGTGCGGTCTTGACGTAACATTCTACATCGCGGTAAACTTCATTGATCCATTTGAGTACGCTCAACGAACCCCCCCCCCACCATGTTCCTGTTTTACGTCACGGACTCCCTTTTCAACCAAGGTCTATGACGGTTCCCTTCTTACGAAGGACTTTTTTGGCATATGTAGTCTTTACCTTGAGTGCATGCCCTTGCTAACCTCCGACCGTGACGGGGCGCGAACCCTCGACCTGATGCCTCAAACTTGCGGACGCTACCGCTTGAGCCACGGTGACTAACGAACCCCCGTATGTGTGGTGAATAAAAATGGTTTTGGTTAGTATTTACTTTTAACAACCCAATGTGTGAAAATACATAGAACAAAAACAAAACTATTTAAAGCGATTAAATGTCCCCAGTTAGAGGGTGAGCAAAGCAAACTAATCTTAGAAAACGCCACAATATCAAAATATTAATCAAGATGTTTTTCAAACTGGGGAGAGTGTGAAAGTAAAAAATTACCACCATTTTATATTCAGTGCATACGTGTGGAGAAAAGAGGAGAACGTTTATAAACGTTTTAGTATTTGGACTTATCCCAAAGCCTCAATAATTTAACATTTTTTCATTCACTTGTTTAACACACAATGTAGAATAGAAAATAAGTTTGTGTATAAACTTTAGGTCTGTTTTGTTTATACTGTTGATCAGTCTTGGAAAAATTCAAAATACCAAAAAGTTTATATAAACAAAACCACTTTCCTTTAGATATAGGTCTGGAAAATAGAGTATTTTCAGGGCATCTTTTGTACGGTCTTGTGAAATATGGCTGAATAAATCCGTAGACTTTATTATATAGAATGTGGCTACTCATGTATTTAAGTTAGATGATAATTCGGGTGGGGTAGGGAGGGGGGAGGGAAGGAATGGGGAAGGGAGGGGATAGGGAAGGGAGAGGATAGGGAAGGGAGGGGATAGGGAAGGGATGGGTAGGGCGGGGTAGGAAGTGCTGTCCCCATCCTCCCACCATATCCCCTGAAACTAAGGCTTCAAGTTTTCCTGGTCTCATTGCCCCTGACGTGAAGGCTTGACTTTGCTCATGGACGCGTGTCAAGGATTGGTAGCATAATACTACTTACTGTAATTCTTCACCATTTTATTTTGTATAGGATGGTCAAAAGTAGCTCTTTCACCCTTAACTCATACATTTAATAACGTACTCGATGAGCATTTCTCTACGGCGTTCCTGTAAAATTGTGAATTTTTTACCCATTTATTTTTAGGTTATGAATAGGTAACTTAAAATTTATTTTATTTTTTTTAGAAAGTTTGAAATTGACATTAATTGTTACTAGTGCATTAGACCGGTTTTCGAATGGAGGAAGTAATTTTTGACCTGCCTTTACTTACCCCCTCTTTAACCCTTATATTCTCCTGTTTTTTCATATTCTCCTCATCTTTTCTTGAGCATTTAGATAAGGCTCTTGTAAAGTCTGATAAATCATTGCCTTCCTATCCTTTTCAGTCCTAGTCTTTCCATTTTCCCTTTGCTAGATAAGTTATAAAATTTTTTAATTGAGAAAAAGTTTGAAATTAACATAAATTCTTACTTGTGCTTTAGATCGGTTTTCAAGCGTAGGAATTAATTCCTGACCTGCCTTTACTCGGTTCTCGAGCATTTTGATAAACCTCTTGTAAAAGTCTGATAAATCTTTCCCTTCCTATCCTTTTCAGTCCTAGTCTTTCCATTTTTCCTTTGCTATCTCTCATTGTCTCTTTTTTCCTCATTGCCTCTTTTTTCCTCATTACCTCTTTTTTCCTCATTGCCTCTTTTTTTTCCTCATTGCCTCTTTTTTCCTCATTACCTCTTTTTTCCTCATTACCTCTTTTTTCCTCATTGCCTCTTTTTTTTCCTCATTGCCTCTGTTTTTCCTCATTGCGTCTTTTTTTCCTCATTGCCTCTTTTTTTTTCCTCATTGCCTCTTTTTTTCCTCATTGCCTCTTTTTTTTCCTCATTGCCTCTTTTTGTTCCTCATTGCCTCTTTTTTTTCCTCATTGCCTCTTTTTTTTCTCATTGCCTCTTTTTTTCCTCATTGACTTTTTTCCTCATTGCCTCTTTTTTTCCTCATTGCCTCTTTTTTTTCCTCATTGCCTCTTTGTTTTCCTCATTGCCTCTTTGTTTTCCTCATTGCCTCTTTTTTTCCCTCATTGTCTCTTTTTTTTCCTCATTGCCTCTTTTTTTTCCTCATTGCCTCTTTCTTCCTCATTGCCTCTTTTTTCCTCATTGCCTCTTTTTCCCCTCATGGCCTCTTTTTTTCCCTCATTGCCTGTCTCTCTACTCCTCTTCTAGCTGACTTACTCTTGTATGCAGTGTTGCATTTTTCTGAACGTCCAGTTACATGAATATTGGGTTTTCATTTGATTACAACTGATTGATAGCTATATTGTGGTGTTAATATATTTTTTATAACAGTATAGTTTTTAATCGTTCTAATGTTTTTCGAAAAGTGTATAAAATTATCCATGTATTATTGTAACATATTTCAATATAGTTTTACTTTTCAAGCGCAGAATATGAATGATGTCAGTATTCAAAAAGGTTTTATATTTTGTATTTTTAGTTGCCCAATATGGCAAAAGCCAATAATGTGAACACTGTTACCGGCATACATCAATAGTCAATTGAAATTTACTTAAGTGTAATGAATTTTATCCAAAATTATATATACATTTTTTCGAAATTGTAATTTTTTTAAAGTGTGAAATTCAAGTAATCTTATGTAATCTGCTGTTCTTATCCATATTAATTCATCCAAAGAATTTCGTGTTTTTTTAGTGTAAAATTCAAGTAATCTTATGTAGTCTGCTGTGCTGTTCTTATCCATATTGTCATCCAAAAAATTTCATGTTTTTTAAGTGTAAAATTCAAGTAATCTTATGTAATCTGCTGTTCTTATCCATATTAATTCATCCAAAGAATGTCGTGTTTTTTACGTGTAAAATTCAAGTAATCTTATGTACTCTGCTGTTCTTATCCTTATTAAGTCATCCAAAAATTTACTGTTGTTGTTGTTGTTTGAGGTTAAAGCCAACCTTGTGTTGGCACGGGCCCTTGTTCAAAGAACGGCCCGTAGGTTAGAGGTTATACCTCTTGGTTTGTTTTATCACCTTGGTGGTTCGAAAGTTTCCAAGGTGGTGAGATGTGTGTCTATGTTGTCAAGTATTTCCTTAACAATTTTCGCTGCATGAACTGTCGCATTGGTGTGTTGTGGTTCCATGTTTAATCCGTTCCTTAAGCTGTTTGTCTTTGGACATTCTAAAAGATAATGCAGCAGGGCCTTATCAGTTATCATTTGACAGTGTGCACACTCTTTTCTGGGGTTCTCAATGATTTCCCAGCAGCATTTGTAGCCTAGCCTGAGTCTAGCTATCATGACAGCCAGACTCCTTGGGGTGTATTTTGATACCGGTGGGGGCTCTAGCTTTGTTGCTTCCCTGTACCACGTGGCAGAGTGGGAGCCTCTGTTGACCCAGTAGCTGTGGTTTTCCTGCTTTGATCTCTGTAGTGCCTGCTTGGTTTTTGATTTGTATTGTTGAAGGCTGGGTTGTATAGATTGCTGTATGCTGTGGCATAAGACGGCATCCTTGGCAAGTTGATCAGCCTTGTCATTTCCAGGGATGTTGATATGGCTGGGTATCCAGTTGATGGTTACTGGTCTTCCTTGTTCTTGATGTTGCACTAGCAGTGTTTGGACCGTGCTGATTAGGTTGATGTTTTCTTTGAACTTCTGCTGCTGTAGTGCTTGGACAGAGGAGAGTGAGTCGGTGTGTATCGTAACAGGTCCTTGTCCTTTTTCAATTGAGTTGTGCAGAGCCATTTTGATGGCAAATAACTCAGTTTGCAGAGTGGAGCAGGAGTCTGAAAGTCTCCAGGAGGCTGTAAAATTCTCCGAGTAGACTGCCGCTCCAGTTGCAGGGATACCAGCATTGACAGTACCATCTGTGTAATAGGAGACGCCTTCTTCTTGGTTGGTTTCAGCGATGGCAGCTAGAGCTGCTTCATGCAGTTGTATCTTTGAACAGGCTTTCTTACTATCTTACTATCATTGAATTGAAAATTTACTAAGTCCAAAAATTATAACTATTTACTAATTGATATCTATGGAATTGTTCGTAATTATAATTGTTCGTCTTGCCTGTCAATTATGATATTTTACCAGAAATTATATTTTCGATATTAGGTGTAGTGTAAAATACTAGTTTTTATAAACTTGACTGTCTTTATCATCCAAAAATTTACCAAGTCTAAAAATTGAAAATATTTACTAATTGGCATCTTTGAAATATGGTTATGTAGTTCCATGAATTTAAAATGATAGGTTTGGAAATGATTTTAAAATGATAGGTTTGGTAATAATTTCAGTCCAAAACTTCATTTCATGGCCATTATTGGCATGTTTGTGGAGAAGTAATTAAGTTTTTTAAATTGTAAAGTTCCAACTTAATTCAGTGTGCAAAGATGTTTAGTTTCTTTTTATAAGTTAGCAAGCTTGATTAAAAATATAATTTATATCTAATAATAAGAATGGAATTACGAAAAATGCATAAAAATGATACTTTTTTAAAAGTATATGCCACAAATGTAAGTGTAGAGCATGTGGTGCAGTACATTGTGGCATATATTTTTTTTCAAAGTATTTTTCATTTAAATATTTCGTAATTGCAATTATTTCTCAAAATTATAGTAACTCGAAATACTTAATAAAATTATAAGTGTCATGTTTTGAGTAAAAAATTAAAGGAAAAATACCAAAAACAATATTAATTTCAAAAACATATTTTATATTGTAGTTATTTTACAGAGTATTAAAAAAATTGTTGTATTTTGTAGTTATTTTACAGAGTAAAAATAAAAATATTTAAGTTTTCAAGATATTTTTCTAGTCCTTTACAAATGGGTGAGAAAATCTTCGAACCCTGTTGGAGAAAAGGTTACCATGAGTTGTCTGATAGCATAATAAGTCGAATTCTTTAAGAGGTTCTGCTCGGACATATATTCCCTTAAAAATTACTGGACCGCTCTCCCCTACAAGGAAAGTGGCTACACTTACCTTATCGTCGACTAATCTATACAACACCCACTACAAGCCTAAACACTTGATCTAATCAAGAAATAAACAATCTACTCCCCCAAATCAAGTTAAATCATACTGTTGCAAAATGGCTATATTATACATACATAATTATACCATTTCAATAATTAGCAACAATGAAAAAATAGTAAACAAAAAAAATACGCTAAACAGCGAAAGCCCATCATGACTCCAATGGAAATTATCATACGTTTGACTTAAACAGCAAATAAAAATTGGTGTTAACAGCTCTACACAAGTAAATCTAATACCTAAAGAAATTTGCTGGACAACATTTTGAATATCCGTAACATTACTAAGAATTTGTTAATCAGGAATTTAAATATTAGAAAAATGCTAAAAGCAGCGTTTTTGCGAGCATATCCAAGTTATGATGAATTTAGTACCTAGTATGGCCAGATTTGCGGGTAGCATTGCTAAATCTCATGGCCAGGGTCCGATTTCTTAAACAATGTAAACCTAGGATACCATATTCTTAGTTAGCTAGACACAAATGGATTTCATAAACGCATCTGATGCAGTTCTGTATGGCTAGGATCCCATGTGAGATCCTAGTCATACAAATAACAGCCTCAGATGCGTTTATGAAATCCATTTGTGTCTAGCTAACTAGCAATATGGTATCCTAGGTTTACAATGTTTAAGAAAATCGGGCCCAGATTTGTGGATAGCATTGCCAAATCAAGATCAGATGTTGCAATCCAACAAAATTGCCTAATCGTCGCTAAACTAAAATATTATATTTGCAATCAGCCTCGCAAATGTCAAACATTCTTTATATCTAGCGACAATGCATTGCCCTTAGAGCAAAGTAATCCCCTTATGGCTTTTTTTATGTCGGCTAACCCGAAATTGGGGGAGACAGCCAAGGTAGATAGTATATGGATAAACAATGCTGGTAATTTTGCTCGACTGCAACACTTATGACTTGGCACCTATGATTTGGCACCAGTGCCAAGCAAATCCGCTAATAAAAGGCAATGAAAAATTCAATTCATCCTGACCTAGGTGTCCCCGCAAAAACGCAGCTTAATTAGAACAAATTTACGAGATAAAATTAAATTTACTGAGGAAATATTGATAATATAGGGAACATACTAAATTAACCACACAATTCATATACAGTTTCACGAGAAAATATTGATAATATAGAGGGAATATATCAGATTAACCACATAAGTAATTCATATACAATTTACCGAGAAACTATTGATAATATAGGGAATATACTAGATTAACCACATAAGTAAATCATATACAATTTACCTAGGAAATATTGATAATATAGGAAATATACTAGATTAACCACACAAGTAATTCATATACAATCTCGATCATGAAAAGGGCTCTAAACAAATACGGCCAACTGAATGCGAGTACTTTCTCGCCCCAAAAACGAAAATATTTCAAGGCATATTAAAATGACCCATACACAAAGGTTGGGCATTCCTATGTACAGCATAATTCAATCCATCATTGCAATATATACTTTATCCTATAAAATACTTTTCTGTAGTGCTGGTAGCAATTAAACCCATTATTGCAGTATACACTTTTTCCTTAAAAAAAACTAGTGCTGGCAAAAAAAAAAAAACCTTTAGTACTGATAACACTGAATCCACATTACATATTTTATCCTTTCCCAAAGTATCAATTTTCTCAAGTTCTGGCACCATTTAATTCATTATTACTATCTATAGTTTATCCTTTTCCAAACCGAGTTTTATCAAAGTGTTGATAATATTTAACCCATTATATCAATATATATACTTTATCCTTCTGCAAAATGAATTCTAGAATATCAACGCCAGTAAACAGCTCTATAACTAGAATTTACGAGAATTGTAAATTTGGGTAATGTGGTTACATCATTGTTGATTCGCCCAAACCATTTGCGTATGGAACATATTTCGCTGAACTTTTAAATGCCCTCGATTTTTTTTTTTTTTTTTTTTTTTTTTTGCGCGCGCTTGTGAGGCACTCGGCCATATCAACAGAAGGGCCACTTTTCTGCCAAGATTATTAATGGTTTTCTTTGAATTACGAAATAATTTTATCAGAATTTAACTTCATATTGCCCTCGATTTTTTTTTTGGGGGGGGGAGCGCTTGGGAGGCACCGAACCATATCAACAGAAGGGACACTTTTCTAGCAAGATTGTTAATGGTTTTCTTTAAATGACAATATAATTTTATCAGATTTTAACTTCATATTGTTCTTTATACGAATTTAAGTTACCCGTATTTCTTTAGTAATAATAACGAGCCCATTTACTCATCGAGATTGTACAAGAGTTTCTGGTAATGAAAAAAATACAATATTACTGCTTAGTTGCATTTTAAATGGATACAGGAATTCCCAATGCATATTTTCGCCTATGTAACGCATTCCTCGGTAAAATCAAGACCATTCCTCGGTAAATTTAGAAAACTGTTCCACAGGGACAAAGTACTACATCACTGCTCAAATCAACTAATATCACTTTGTACTTTTGAAGATAAATATTAAAAATCCTTGAGCAGATGTCCTAATAATCTGTAGACAGCAGACGTCCCAATAAATCTGTAGACAGCAGACGTCCTAATAATCTGTCACAGCAGACATCCTAATAATCTGTCGACAGCAGACGTCCTAATAATCTGTCGACAGCAAAGACGTCCTAATAATCTATAGACTGCAGACGTCCTAGTAATCTGTAGACAGCAGACGTCCTAATAATCTGTAGACAGCAGACGTCCTAATAATCTGTAGACAGCAGACGTCCTAATAATCTGTAGACAGCAGACGTCCTAATAATCTGTGGACAGCAGACGTCCTAATAATCTATAGAAAATCTTCAACTCTTTGATTTCTATGAAGTTTTTGTCCTCCGAGAGAGATTTAATTTAGATAATCGACCTAAGATTCTGGATTTTCTATTCTCACTCCTGAAAAGAAAATTAAATGTGAAATAATGTTCCATATCATAAAACTTCATTCAACAATGCATTCACAAACGGTTTGATAAAAAAAAAACAATTATCATCAAGAGCAAACATCTCAAACATTTTGAGATATTCTTAACTGGTGAAGCGGGACATCTAGCTGTCAAAATAATTGAGATTTAAATTTATTTGTTAAAGCGGGACATCTCATTTAAGATTTTGAGATATTCTTTATTGGTGAAGCGGGACATCTTGCTGTCAAAATAATTGAGATTTAAATTTATTTGTTGAAGCGGGACATCTCATTTAAGATTTTGAGATATTCTTAATTGGTGAAGCGGGACATCTAGCTGTCAAAATAATTGAGATTTAAATTTATTTGTTAAAGCGGGACATCTCATTTAAGATTATGAGATATTCTTAATTGGTGAAGCGGGACATCTAGCTGTCAAAATAGAGATTTAAATTTATTTGTTGAAGCGGGACATCTCATTTAAGATTTTGAGATTCTTAATTGGTGAAGTGGGATATCTGGCAAAATTTTGAGATTTCTAAGCAGTTGGTGAAGTGGGACATTTCACTCATGATTTAAAGATTTCTGATCAATTAGTGAAGCGGGACATCTCACTCATGATTTAAAGATTTCTGATCAATTAGTGAAGAGGGACATCTCACTGTTGAAATTTTGAGATTTCTAATCAAGTGATGAAACGTATTTATCAATAAATTTTGGAGCCGTATGAAGCTACAGGTAAGTCAAAGAACTACATAAAACATTCTAGGATATATGAAAATATATATTTATAGATTAAAACCATTACCGTATAGAAATATATTACTATCATTTACGGCTCAACAAGGAGCTATATTTTTCAAAGATCAAACGAGTATTTTTACTTGATAATTTTAAGTGGTATGGAACGGCAAGTAACTAAAGCTATAAATAACAAAAGTAGTCATAAATATATCTAAATATTAATTGTTCACTGACAATTATCTGGGAAAACCTATTTTGGATATTACGTTTTCAACAAACGTTTATTTAGGCTGAAACGTTTTATCACCTTCGTGCACAACACGTGAAACTATCTTGTCGAAAATTGAATATTAGGAACAAGAACGACCTTACTAATAGACATCTCGTTAGATCTATTCTCTTTTTACGTCCTCATTATTCCCCATTTGGGGATGCCCTTCCAAACGCTCTACCGTGGGGTCATATGCGATTACATTGCGTATCCTTATGAATCAACGTATCCTTACATTTTTCTTTACAAAAAGGAGCCAGTGCCACTATAAAGTCAATATAGAAAAAGGTAATTGTCATTTCTAGTGCCTTTGTGTACTTCACAAGCACAAAGCAAATATAAACATATGAAAACAAAAGCACTGTAAACACCACAAGAAAATACAGCAAATATTCCAGGTAAGTTTGTTACACAAAAAAAAAAACGAAGTCAATTTTAATTTCAAAACAAAAGTTAAACTACATTCATCTCTAAAGGAAAAGTAGATTAATCTCAAAAGATTAAATTTGCAGTAGATTCACTTCACACTGAGGAGTTTAAAGTAGACTCCCTCAAAAGGAAAAGTTGAAAGTAGATTTACTCAAAAGGAAAAGTTTAAAGTAGATTCACCTCAAAAATAAAAGCTGGAAGTAGATTCATCTCAAAAAGGAAAAGTTGAAAGTCGATTCACTCAAAAGGAAAAGTTGAAAGTAGATTCACCTCAAAAATAAAAGCTGAAAGTAGATTGACCTCAAAAAGGAAAAGTTGAAAATAGATTCACCTCAAAAATAAAAGCTGAAAGTAGATTCACCTCAAAAATAAAAGCTGAAACTAGATTCACCTTAAAAAGACAAGCTGAAAGTAGATTCACCTCAAAAATAAAAGCTGAAATTAGATTCACCTCTAAAAGAAAAGCTGAAAGTAGATTCACCTCAAAAAGACAAGCTGAAAGTAGATTCACCTCAAAAATAAAAGCTGAAAGTAGATTTACCTCAAAAATTAAAGTTGAAAGTAGATTCACCTCAAAAAGGAAAGCTGAAAGTACATTCGCCTTAAAAAAGAAAGCTGAAAGTGGATTCACCTCAGAAGGGAAAGCTGAAAGTAGATTCACCTCAAAAGTGAAAGCTAAAAGTAGATTCATCTCAAAAATAAAAGCTAAAACTAGATTCACCTCAATAAGACAAGCTGAAAATAGATTAACCTCAAAAATAAAAGCTGAAATTAGATTCACCTCAAAAATAAAAGTTGAAAGTAGATTCACCTCAAAAATTAAAGCTGAAAGTACATTCACCTTAAAAAAGAAAGCTGAGAGTGGATTCACCTCAGAAGAGAAAGCTGAAAGTAGATTCACCTCAAAAGTGAAACCTAAAAGTAGATTCATCTCAAAAGGAAAAGTAAATTCATAAAACAAAGTCTGAGTAGATTCACCTCAAAAGAATATGTTAAAAGTAGATTCACTCAAAAGGAAAAGTTTAAAGTAGATTCACCTCAAAAATAAAAGCTGAAAGTAGAGTCTCCTTAAGAGAAGCTAAACCAGCTTCATCTCAAAAAGAAGCTAAGGTTGATTCATATCAAATGTTAAAATAGATTATTCAAAGCAAAAAATTAAAGATTTATCTCAAAATGAGAAGCTAAAGTAGATTCATGTCAAAAGAAAGGTTCATCTAAAAAGATAAAAGTAGATTCATCTAAAAAGATAGAGTAGATTCATCTTAAAATATAAAGATTAATCTAAAACGATAAAGTAGATTCATCTAAAAAGATAAAGTAGATTCAACTAAAAAGATAAAGTAGATTCAACTAAAAAGATAAAGTAGATTCAACTAAAAAGATAAAGTAGACCCATCTAAAAAGATAAAGGTAGATTCATCTAAAAAGATAAGTAGATTCATCTTAAAATATAAAGATTAATCTAAAACGATAAAGTAGATTCATCTAAAAAGATAAAGTAGATTCAACTAAAAAGATAAAGTAGATTCAACTAAAAAGATAAAGTAGATTCAACTAAAAAGATAAAGTAGACCCATCTAAAAAGATAAAGGTAGATTCATCTAAAAAGATAAGTAGATTCATCTTAAAATATAAAGATTAATCTAAAAAGATAAAGTAGATTCATCTAAAAAGATAAAGTATATTCAACTAAAAAGATAAAGTATATTCAACTAAAAAGAAAAAGTAGACCCATCTAAAAAGATAAAGTAGACCCATCTAAAAAGATAAAGTAGACCCATCTAAAAAGATAAAAGTAGATTCATCTAAAAAGATAAAGTAGATTCATCTTAAAATATAAAGATTAATCTAAAACGATAAAGTAGATTCATCTAAAAAGATAAAGTAGATTCAACTAAAAAGATAAAGTAGATTCAACTAAAAAGATAAAGTAGATTCAACTAAAAAGATAAAGTAGACCCATCTAAAAAGATAAAGGTAGATTCATCTAAAAAGATAAGTAGATTCATCTTAAAATATAAAGATTAATCTAAAACGATAAAGTAGATTCATCTAAAAAGATAAAGTAGATTCAACTAAAAAGATAAAGTAGATTCAACTAAAAAGATAAAGTAGATTCAACTAAAAAGATAAAGTAGACCCATCTAAAAAGATAAAGGTAGATTCATCTAAAAAGATAAGTAGATTCATCTTAAAATATAAAGATTAATCTAAAAAGATAAAGTAGATTCATCTAAAAAGATAAAGAATATTCAACTAAAAAGATAAAGTATATTCAACTAAAAAGAAAAAGTAGACCCATCTAAAAAGAAAAAGTAGACCCATCTAAAAAGATAAAATAGATCCATCTAAAAAGATAAAGTAGACCCATCTAAAAAGATAAAAGTAGATTCATCTAAAAAGATAAAGTAGATTCATCTTAAAATATAAAGATTAATCTAAAACGATAAAGTAGATTCATCTAAAAAGATAAAGTAGATTCAACTAAAAAGATAAAGTAGATTCAACTAAAAAGATAAAGTAGACCCATCTAAAAAGATAAAGTAGACCCATCTAAAAAGATAAAGGTAGATTCATCTAAAAAGATAAGTAGATTCATCTTAAAATATAAAGATTAATCTAAAACGATAAAGTAGATTCATCTAAAAAGATAAAGTAGATTCAACTAAAAAGATAAAGTATATTCAACTAAAAAGAAAAAGTAGACCCATCTAAAAAGATAAAGTAGACCCATCTAAAGAGATAAAGTAGATTCATCTAAAAAGATAAAGTAGATTCATCTAAAAAAAAGATAAAGCAGATTCATCTAAAAAGATAAAGCAGATTCATCTAAAAAGATAAAAGTAGATTCATCTAAAAAAAAAAAGTAGATTCATCTAAAAAGATTAAGTAAATTCATTAAGGAGTTTGAAGTATTTTTACCTCTACAGTCAAAATTTCAGTATCTTAATCTCACAAAGAAAAGATTAGCGGATTACTTTCAAGAGTTAAAAAGATTAACCTCAAAGTGAAGGGAATGTAAATAAATGTCAATAGTTCAAAAATATATCTCTTTTTACAATCAAGTTGGAGATAATTTCAAATGAACTCCAATATAGATTTCTCAGAACTATATTATCTCAAAAGGAAAAAATAACCATCTCAGACGAGACTTAAAACCACCATCTCAGAGGAAAACTAAAACCACCATCTCAGAGGAAAACTAAAAGATTTATCTCAAAGGACAACTAAAACATTTCTCTCAAAGGCGAACTAAAACATTTATCTCAAAGGAGAACTAAAGTCAAACGAGAACTAAAACATTTCTCTCAAACGAGAACTAAAACATTTGCCTCAAACGAGAACTAAAACATTTCTCTCAAACGAGAACTAAAACATTTCTCTCAAACAAGAACTAAAACATTTCTCTCAAACGAGAACTAAAACATTTCTCTCAAACGAGAACTAAAACATTCCTTTCAAGCAAGAACTAAAACATTTCTCTCAAACGAGAACTAAAACATTCTCTCAAAAGACTAAAACATTTCTCTCAGAGGAGAACAAACATTATCTCAAAGGAGAACTAAAACATATTCTCAAAGAACTAAAACATTATCTCAAATAACTAAAACATTATCTCAAAGAACTAAAACACTATCTCAAAGAACTAAAACATTATCTCAGAGGTTAAGTAAAACCCCGCAAAGTAATATTGAAATAACCTTCACAAAAGCGATTCAAAATAATCCTTTAAAAGAAAAAATACTACATCGAAGTAAAATTTAAATTATAGCATGAGAATTAAAATCATCTCAAAAGAATTTAAACCTTTATCTCAAGTAGAATTAAGACAGTTATATCAAAAGCGAAAGTAAATTTAATCACAGAAAGAGAAAACAAATAACTAAAGGAACAAAATTCTCAAAAGAAAAAAAATCTCAAAAGTAAAACAAATTCTCAAAGGGAAAAAAAATCTCAAAGGGAAAAAAATTCTCAAAGGGAAAAAAAATTCTCAAAGGGAAAAAAATTCTCAAAGGAAAATAAATGATCTCAAGAGGTAATTTAAACCAATTTACTCTCAAAAGAGAACATTCACTCAAAGATAAATTAAAAGTTGTCTCACGGAGAAACAAATATGAATCTAGACAGAACTAAAACTTCTATCTCAAAGAGAATTATACATATCTCATAAGTCAACTTCTCTTAAGGGTAAATCAAAAGTTATCTCATGGGAGAACAAACATTTATCTCGAGATAAAACTAAAATAGGTGAATCTCAAAGGAGAATTGAACAGTGGTAACGCGCTGGATTCGCATTCACGAGGTAGAAAGATCGGTTCCCGTCCAAGACCGAGAGCTTAAGCTGTTTACTTGCAGGAACTGCTGTGGTTGGACACCACAGTGGGGGGTTGGGGCTTGCCCTGGCTGACGAATACCCATTGTATTGAAATGGAAATAAAGTTTGTTTGTTTGTTTGTTTTTGTTTTTGTTTTTATCTCAAATGACAGTAATGGTCTCCTTAAAAGAAATTAATCTTCTCAAGTCAAATCTCAAATGGGAGAAATGGTTTCTTCAAAAGTAATTAATATGTTGTTAGCTCTGGCTATTATTGTCATCTCCAAGTGAGAAATTGAAGGCTATCTCAAATAAAGAAATTAATTGGATTTTCTCTAAATAAAATAATATTCAATTTATATCAAAAGTCAAAATTAAAAGGTTCATTTAATTAAATTGGATTTTTCTCTATAAATGAAATTAAATGAAATTTTTATCAAAAGTATAAATTAAAAAGTTCATTTAATTAAATTGGATTTTTCTCTAAATGAAATTAAATGAAATTTTTATCAAAAGTATAAATTAAAAAGTTCATTTAATTAAATTGGATTTTTCTCTAAAGACGATATTAAATTGAATTTATATAAAAAGTCAAATTAAAAGGTTCATTTAATTAAATTGGATTTTTCTCTAAAGACGATATTAAATTGAATTTATATAAAAAGTCAAATTTAAATGGTTTATTTAATTAAATTGGATTTTTCTCTAAAGACGAACTTAGATTACATTTTTATCAAAAGTCTTAATTAAAAGGTTCATTTAATTAAATTGGATTT
>JAXCGZ010000860.1:30000-37409 GCA_037179515.1 Halocaridina rubra
AAAGCAAACATTCACCAGAAACAAACATACCTCAATCATACCTCTTAGCTCCTTGGGAAAACGATTGTCACGATTCCTTCAACCATTCTATATGGGTCATTCACAGGTTAAGTGGGGAAAGATCTTCTACCATGAGGTTCGACAGCCGCAGCTGGTATACTCTCACTGCTTCATCTCAGATGTTTTGTCGTTAATGCATCTGTTTTCATATAATTCATAATAGGATTTCAGAATGCAACTCTTATTGTCAAGTAATATATGCACAGTAGTCACCGTGGCTCAAGCGGTAGCGTCCGCGACTCTGAGGCGTCAGGTCGAGGGTTCGCGCCCCATCACGGTCTGAGCGCAAGGGTATGCACTCAGGATAACGATTACATCTGCCAAAACAAGTCCTTCGCAAGAAGGCAACCGTCCTAGCCCTTGGTAGAAAAGGGAGCCCGTGACGTAAAACCGGAACAATATAATAATTAATTGCATTATTAATTATAACTTGGATCAGTTTAAATAACAAAATAGGTCTGACACACGAAATTAATCGAGATGAGCATAAAACTTATATATTCAATCGATTTTCCAGGTCACCATTGGCTGTCGCAGTTAGGTCAGGATTTAATGTAGTTTGTATTCAAAACAATAATTATATTAATAATAATAAAATAATAATAATAATAATAATAATAATAATAATAATAATAATAATAATAATAATAATAATAATAATAATAATAATAATAATAATAGTAATAATAATAATAATAATAATAATAATAATAATAATAATAACAATAATAATAATAATAATAATAATAATAATAATTGATTCGGTTTTACATCAGAGACTCTTTTTCCCACCAAGGACTAGGACGATTGCCTTCTTGCGAAGGACTTGCTTTGGCAGAAGTAATCGTCACCCTGAGTGCATGCCCTTGCTAGCCTCAGACCGTGGCGGGGACGCAAACCCTCGACCTGACGCCTCTGAGCCGCAGACGCTACCACTATGCCACGGTGATTACAATAATAATAATAATAATAATAATAATAGTAATAATGATAACGATAATGATAATGATAATGATAATGATAATGATGATGATAATAATAATAATAATAATAATAATAATAATAATAATAATAATAATAATAATAATAATAATAATAATAATAATAATAATAAACGCTGTTCTGTATGGATATCTTGCCCTGACGAGGTTCACGGGTCCGCATTGCCTGCAGCCGGTAGTACTGGGGTATCCCTCGTCGAGAGTGGACGCTTAGCTTGATAACCCCATTGCTGCTGGTCTGTGACATACGCAAGAGAGAAATTTTCTTTTTTTTACTTTCGTAACTTTCTAACTCTACTTTGCAATATTTAGAAAGCTATTTTTACCATGCAGACATTAGGTTTAACTTATTAATTTCTTTTTCTGTGTGTATATAGCAGAGATTGAGAGTATATTTACATAAAATTATCGGAAGAAGTTATTTAGCAGATTTCTTCATTATTATGATTAAGACCTTATTGATATGTCTTAATCTATCTTGTCATTATCAGAGATTCTTTTGTTTTTGTTCTTGATCTTTTAAATTGTATAATTTTTCACTTTTCTCAAACTTCTCTATAATGGCTGAACAAGGAAGTGGTCCATGAGAAAGGGTTAATAAGAAAAAGTTTTATTAAACAAAAAACATTAAAAAAAGTTTGTCTTAAGTCACTTAATGGCTGAACAAGGAAGTGGTCCATGAAAAAGGGTTAATAAGAAAATGTTATATTAAGCAAAAAACATTAAAAAAAAGTTTGTCTTAAGTGACTGCAAGATTAGTTTGCGAAATAAACAATAATTATTGGTAAAATTGACCCAGCTTTGAGTAAAAAAAAGTTGTCTTAAGTGACTGCAAGATTAATTTTCGAAATAAAAAAACAATAATTATTGGAAAAATTGACCCAGTTTTGCTGATATAAAAAGATTATTTAATTATATTCCTAATAATTCTCTATATTTTTTTACTTCATTTTCAGATAACATTGTTATAAAGTGTTTTGAAAATAGTGGAAAATATATATCTTGTGAATTTATATTATTGTCTGTGAATTGTATCAAAAAGCAATTTGCATTTCCGGTCATTCACAAGTCAGAGAACCAAAGTGATAGAGAGAAGAATTCTTTGTCCTTAGATTTAAAGTTTATATATCAAATTAAATGTTAAGAAAAATGTGGAAAAATAACATCACCAGTGTTTTGGTGCTACTCGTTTTGGCAGGTGAGTAGAAGAATCACGCACACACACACACACACACACACACACACACACACACACACACACACACACACGTACGCACATACGCACACACGGGCGCACACACACACACACACACACACAGATATACACACACATACACACAAATTCTCACAAACTTATACACATCCATATAGACATACATATATGTGTGTGCGTGTGTGTGTATTTACATATATTTAATTAAGAATATTATTGTATGTGTGTGTGTTGTACTTCTTGTTTACTTATATATAGTATTAATGGCTAATATAAAATTTATTGCTGTCAAAGATGTATTTACTAGTATTATGGGTCAACTTGCCGATTGTTAGGATATGAAAATACATATATTATGTGACTTTTAAAGTTAAAAAAAATACATGTGCAGAAAAGGCAAAATGAACTTTTACGCAATGATGGCATGCAAAAATACATGCATGCATTATGTGCATGATTATACATGTATACACGGATATATATCCATACATACACACATACATACATACATACATTCATACATACATACATACATACATGCATACATACATACATACATACATACATACATACATGCATACATACATACATACATAAGTGCTTGTAAATACAATAAGAGAGAGAGAGAGAGAGAGAGAGAGAGAGAGAGAGAGAGAGAGAGAGAGAGAGAGAGAGAGAGAGAGAGAGAGAGAGAGAGAGAGAGAGAGAGAGAGAGAGAGAGAGAGAGAGAGAATGTTTGTTTGTACATTTACACGTCGTAGTATCTCTCTCTCTCTCTCTCTCTCTCTCTCTCTCTCTCTCTATATATATATATATATATATATATATATATATATATATATATATATATATATATATATATATATATATATATATATATATATATATATATATACATATATATATATGTTTGTAAAGATGCAAACGACGATTCAGTGTTCTTTATTTTGTTTTTTCTTATTTCTTTGTTTATTGGTTCTTGAGGTTTCTTAGTTGCGTTTTCGTTATATTCATTCTCATGCCCAGATCTCTTAATACACACACACACACACACACACACACACACACACACACACACACACACACACACACACACACACACACATCACATACAGAGTAGTTGATAATTGGAATTGGCTAAGCGAGGAGGTAGTTAATGCTATCTCAATCCATAGTTTTAAGGACAGGTATTATAAGTATCACTAAGTATAAAATGGAACCGATCAGGAGACGGGAAGATACGAGCTTTGGGCTCTTTCCCGTAAACACAATTAGGTAATCACAATTAGGTAATCACACACACACACACACCCCATATACATATTGATAATATATAACAATACATAAACACACAAGCACAAACACACGCATACACACACAACACTGACTCCCAGTCAAATTAAAGAAAAAAAAGTAAGAAGCAAAAAAATAACATGATGAATGCCTTGATGTTCACAAAAACAGAGATCTGCTATTTAAGCCACGGAATGATCGACAAATAAAGGGTTGAGCAAAGACATATTTCATTTGCTCCTTAGCCTAGACTTAATGTCCTCAGATTATCAAAAAACCTGATATTAAATAGAATGTTAAAAATGAACCTTTGATTTTTTGGCCGGATATTTGCACTAGGGGGAAGGCTAGACTAATTCTAGAATTCATCTAGATGGAATTTTATAGTCTCTAGGTCTCAAATTGAATGTTGTGTTTCTGGGGTTATTCTTGATTTATCCTTTTAATAAAAATCTTAATTAACTTTTATCACCACATAAACATTTATTCTAAATACAAATATAGACTCATGTTCCGGGTTTACGTCACGGACTCCCTTTTCTACCAAGGACTAGGACGGTTGCCTTCTTGCGAAGGACTTGTTTTGGCAGATGTAATCGTTACCCTGAGTGCATGTCTTTGCTAACCTCAGACCGTGACGGGGCGCGAACCCTCGACCTGACGCCTCAGAGTCGCGGACGCTACCGCTTGAGCCACGTACACTCATATTTTCTTTAAGCTATAGCTTCAAACTATAAAATTCTCTTCTCTAATCATTCTGCTAACAAAATAGTTCTTGAAAACACTCATTAAATATAAAATATAATATTTAAATCACAATAAACCAATTATTATTTAACGAACTGAAACATCCGTATGATGCAAAGAGAAGATAATACAAGCTTTAGGGTCTTGTAAAGAAGAGTAACCCCAGGATGCTCTAGGGTTATTCATGTTTATAAGGGAAGTCACCTAGACTAAGCTAAGCTAACTTAACCTAACCTAACCTAGACTAATCCAACCTAAACATTTACGGGGAGTTTAACTTAAAGTATGATTCTAGGGGTTATTCGTGTTTATAAGGGAAGTCACCTAGCCCAAGCTAAACTAACTTAACCTAACCTAACCTAGACTAATCAAACCTAAACACTTACGGGGAGTTTAACTTAAAGTATGATTCTGGGTGTTATCAGCTTTACAAGATCCATAACTTTATACAACTTAGAGAACTTGTCTAAGAGAAAAAAACTGTTAATAAAAAAAGTAATATATGAATCATTTTAAAGGTACTTTTAAGTAATCAAAAAAATGGAAAGCAAACTTTTGACTGTTTTTTTCTGTCTGTCTTTTTCCTTTGTGTGACATTACCTCATCTCTTCCTTGTCCTTAACCTTTTTCTTTTCCTTTGTCTTGGTATTTTCTCGTGCCCGGGCATTTATTGATTAGGGCAGTTTCTGTTTGTCCTGGTGTCACACTCATAAAAAAAAACTTTTCCATAAAAAAATGAAAGTTATTACTGCTTTGTGCTCGCAAGCTACTACACTAGATCAAAAATATGATCTGATAGTTGATGAAATAATATGAACGTTATCAAAAGCATATCTTTAAGTCTAAACCGAAAATTGTTCCGATTTTACGGTTTTACGTCACGGACTCCCTTTTCAACCGAGGGCTAGGACGGTTGCCTTCTTGCGAAGGACTTGTTTTGGCAGATGAAAGTAATCATTACCCTCGAGTGCATGCCCTTGCTAACCTCAGACCGTGACGGGGCGCAAACCCTCGACCTGACGCCTCAGAATCGGGGACGCTACCACTTGAGCCACGGTGACTACTATCCTAAACTGAAGATACAAATAATTTATCCATCTAATCCAATATGAGACTTACCATATTTCTATACAATTTACTGATAGCATATATACAGCTTCCAGAAATACCAAGCATATATGCAAAATGTGTATGCATGTGTGTATGTGTGTGTTTCAGTGATACATACGATATCAACATGCAAAGGAACCACTATATAGGACAAGTATTAATGTAATGGGCCGGCATCCTCTTCCATCCAATCCTGGCTTCCCTATCCCATTTAGTCTTCTCCTACGACATATCTTGAATAAGCGACCAGTATTCCTTGCTTGCAACTTAATCTGTGCATATATATATATATATATATATATATATATATATATATATATATATATATATATATATATATATATATATATATATATATATATATATATATATATATATATATATAGATATATATATATATATATATATATATATATATATATATATATATATATATATATATATATATATATACAGTATATATTAAATTAATGCTTTCTGTAGACATTAATTGACCATATATATATATATATATATATATATATATATATATATATATATATATATATATATATATATATATATATATATATATATATATATATATATATATATATATATAGAAAGAGAGAGAGAGAGAGAGAGAGAGAGAGAGAGAGAGAGAGAGAGAGAGAGAGTATTCAGAGTATATATATATATATATATATATATATATATATATATATATATATATATATATATATATATATATATATATATATATATATATATATAACGTAATATTTCCCTTGACCAGGATTCGAGCCTATAGTACAAGGACCGTACCGTACCCCCGAAGGTCTGAAGGCAGTAGGATACCGCTCTAACTGCTAAAGCAGGGGAATGAACACATCCTACTGAATGTCTGGCTTCATTTTACTCCTACTTTTCATCCTTATGCGTAGATTGCTCTCATTTGTTTCCCATCTTTGTTATACTGACAAGCCTCTAGAACGCCTCATATCACAAAGATGGATTATCATTGAGCTCTGGACTTGAATCCTGACCAGGGGCAATTGTGAATGGATTCAGTTTTACGTCACGAACTCCCTTTTCTACTAAGGGCTAGGACGTTTGCCTTCTTACGAAGGACTTGTTTTGGCAGATGTAATCGTTACCCTGTGTGTATGCCCTTACTAACCTCAGTCCGTGACGGGGCGCGAACGCAATTGTGTGTATCATATTTACACACTGAATAATGTTTTTCTGGAATATTATACCGGAAGTTAAATAAGGACAGCAACAACATGAACTGCAACAATAACAACAACAAAGACATGTTGGAGCTAGAAGGGAATTAAGGTTGGAAGCCCTTCCTATATCCCCGCGGTAGGCTCGAACCCGCGTTACTAGATTTCAAATTTGTTAACTTGACTACTGAGCTACTGCGGACCCAAGAATACTGAGTGGTATATGTGAATTATTTATGACTAAGAAAATATGACTATTATTATAAGAAAATTATTATAATACTATATTAATACTATGAGTAGTCACTGTGGCTCAAGCGGTAGCGTCCGCGACATTGAGCGTCAGGTCGAGGGTTCGCACCTCGTCACGGTCTGAGGTTAGCAAGGGCATGCACTCAGGGTAACGAATACATCTGCCAAAACAAGCCCTTCGCAAGAAGGCAACCGTCCTAGGCCTTAGTACAAAAGGGAGTCCGCGACGTAAAACCGGAACAACTATATTAATACTATGAAATATAATTCTTAAGATATATTTAGGGACGTCAAAATCAATTATAGTTAAAAGCTTCTACGTCATTAGAGGCAGACAAAGTAAAAATGCTATAAGAATAAGAAAAAAAAATACCTTAAAAGCTAGACAGAAAATACCTGTGGTAAGCTTTAGCAAGCAAGACAAAGTTTTAAGCTGAAATGGGACCTCTTTTCCTGACCCTTTTGGAAAAAAAAAAAAGAAATGTTGTTAAAACAATTTCGAAAACAGACAACTCGATGGTAAGT
>JAXCGZ010000861.1:0-15000 GCA_037179515.1 Halocaridina rubra
TTCTGTCTCTACTCACAATTCCTTCAGTGCATTGAGAGACGAATGTGACAGTGGTAGTGAAGAAGAGGTAGACCCAGATAAAAGTGATAGCCATCAAGACAACCTGAATACACCATCTAGCATAAATAATCAAATCAGTAACAGGTTACAAAATAGTGATGAAACAACAGCGTCCTTTCCCACTACTCCTAACAATACAACAACAGGCACTAACCAGAACAATATTCTTCCCAGCACAAACAACCAACCTGGTAAAGAGTTGCAAAACAGCGAAGAAGATATTGAGTCAATCTCCACTACTCCTAACAACACAGCAACTATCACTAACCAGGACAACCAAATTACATCTTCCAGCACAAATAACCAACCCAGCAATAGGCTGCAAAACAATGAAGAAAACAGAAAAGACAAAATAGCAGCATTCTCTATTCTAAACATTCCATCGAAGTCCTCTCCCCCACAGCCACAGTTGCCCAATAATGCAAGTGCAAGGGTTACAGCTCAAATATATATTCGCATTCCTGGCAACCCCTTTGAGAGAGAGATACGTAATACATTGACAAATCAAGGCATTCCTTCTGAAGAAGTCTTGATTAAGGAGCTTTCTCACAAACCAAACTGGGTTTCCTTCGCAATAACGATATCGAAAGGATTTGAATATGTGCCTTACAAACTGAATCAATGGCCTACAGGCACAAGTGTCCAGCCATTTCGTGGGGGCAAACAATGGACACAACCTGGGTATTCTACAAAATATCCCAAACTACAGTCATACCAAAATAAACAGCAAAGAGCTAATGAAACAATCCCCTATACGCGAGACTACAGAAAGAGACACGATACAAACCTCTCTTATCGCCGTCCACGCACAAGAGACTTCTCCTGGAGTGATGGCTCTTACAACCCTAGACACTCACCTAGGCATACAAACTTTGGGAAGGCCCGATCATACCACGGCACATACTCAAACCAGCGTTACACATCCAACGGCAGGTACAGACACCAGGATCCATGGGCTAACCCCAGAACACACTACAATGATGAATTCCCAGCAGAATCACACAGTCGAAACTACAACTATGACTATGGATACCACCCCAATGAAACATGGTAAGAATGTAACATTAGTACATGTGAACGCTCAGTCCCTGCTCGCTCATTTTGAGGAAATAATAATGCTAACAAAAGACTACAACATAGACATCCTCTGTGTAAGTGAAACTTGGCTTCCTCCTACAACTGAAAATAGATATGTGAATATCCCAGAGTTTAAAATATTTCGCAATGACCATGGCAGAGGGGGTGGGGTTTGTATTTATGTTAGAAATTATCTTAGTGCATCAGAAATAGCCACAGGTTTAGAAAAAACTGAGGAGCTCGAAGATTTATGGATCACTGTGCAGTATCAGAAACTTCCATCTTTCATTGTAGGGTGTGTTTACCGTCACCCTAAAGCACCTACCAGTTCATTCAATCATCTACTAGAAACATTCAGAAATATCTGTGTGCGTCATAAACCCATATACATACTTGGTGATTTTAATGATGACTTGCTCTCAGCAGATAACAAAATGAAAAGGGTGATCAACACTGTGAAGTTAACACAAATAGTGACAAAACCGACCCGCATAACCCCCAATTCTAGGACTTATAGATCTGATAATAACAAATAAAGTGGAAAGTATACTCTATTGGGACGTAGTTCCCTGCCCAATTGCAGACCACGAGCTGAACATTGCTATGCTAAACATAACAAGCCGAAAAGGAAGCCTCTCCTCAAGACATTCCGGTGTCTAAAAAATTACTCCCCTGATATCTTTTGTGAAACATTAATCAACAACACAAATGCACTTAATAGAATTAAATACACAGATAACGTCGATTTGCAGGTTGAGATTCTAACAAAAGTCTTCCTTGAATGCTTAGATAGTTGTGCACCCATTGTAACAAGAAAAATAACCCGCCCCTCAGCCCCCTGGCTAACTAATGACATCAAAGAGGCAATGCAAATCAGAAATCAAATACAAAAAGAGCTAAAAATGAATAGATATGATATGACTCTCCGAGAACGTTATAAAGCAGAAATGAAACGTGTCAGATCTCTCATCAGATGTAAGTAAAAAAGAAACTTTTACAAAAAACAATTTAATGACTCTAGACATGATACAGCAGCAACATGGAAAGTGATAAGAAGCATGATACCAAATGAAAAGAGTACCTCGGAAAGTTATGAAAATATTACGGAGTTGAAAGACAAAGCAGAAAACTTTAATAACTATTTTGCTAACGTTGGCAAAAATACATATGAAAAAACTCAAGAAAACATCAACTCAGTGAATATGAGTAATTGCTTAAATGACAATTCTTCCAATGAAAACACAAGAGAGTACTTCAAGATTATTCCTATCGATTGTGCTACCCTAATTCTTACCATAAAGAGCCTAAGAAACTCTGGCTCTTATGGTTCAGATGGTATACCATTTCAGTTCATCAAAGATGCTCTACCCGTGATTGCATCCTATATTCTAACTATTATGAACACTTCCATTGTTACTAAAAAGTTTCCTGACTCTTGGAAAATAGCACATGTAATACCTCTGCATAAAAAGGGGGACAGAGAAGATGTGACAAACTATCGTCCCATTTCCCTCCTACCCATTTTCTCTAAAATATTAGAAAAAATTGTTGCATGCCAACTTATGTCATATTTAGAATCAAATAGAATAATAAGTATTAACCAGCATGGTTTCAGACCGAAACTTTCGACGGAAACTGCACTGCTTAAAGTTACGAATAGTATATATAATAATATAGATATGAAAAAAATATCTCTTCTCGTATTATTAGACTTATCAAAAGCCTTCGACAGTGTAAACCATGAAATTGTTTTAAGTAAATGTATTAACTTAAATATTGATCCAAGCTGGTTTAGCGAGTATCTATCTAATCGTAAACTGTCCATACGTCTTAACAACATTATCTCTGTGCCAAAAAATGTATCATTTGGTGTTCCACAGGGATCAGTACTTGGTCCTATCCTCTTCTCCATTTACGTAAATGATCTATCTTCTTTCATTTCTGACTGTCTAGTCGTACAATATGAAGATGACACTCAACTACTCCTTAGTGGTGATATTAATAATCTCCCAGAGCTAACTTTAAGAGCAGAAAACACTCTGTCAAAAATTAAAACCTATTTCCAAGAAATTGGGCTGTTAATTAACGAAAGTAAAACACAGTGCATATTTATTGGTTCAAGGTTCCACATAGCACAAATTCCAGAAAACACAACAATTAATTTTTGCGACAATATTATCACACCTAGCAAAACAGTCAAAAACCTAGGAATTCACTTTGATAACCACATGTTGTTTGATTCCCACATAGATAAAGTATGCAAAAAGGTTACAGGAACATTAATGTACTTATCACGTATAAGAGACAATTTTGAGACTACCACTCGAATAACTGTTGTTGAATCTCTAGCCCTAAGTCACATTAATTACTGCACAACTGTTTGGGGAGCTACCACTAAGACTCAGATAAACAGAATACAGAAGCTTATTAATTTTGCAGCTCGAGTTGCCCTGGGAGGAATAAGAAAATATGACCACATCACACCAGCTCTCAATAAACTTGGGTGGCTGCGGGTAGAAAATAAGGTCGCTTATGCTATTTATGTTTTTGTATTCAAAATTTTGGACCATCATTATCCTAGCTGGCTATTTGATTTAAAAACAGTCAGGGATATAAGGGGAACCAACACAAGACAGAGCAGTGAGCTCTTTATTCACAGAACAAACACAGAAGCAGGTTCAAAGATGATCACTATCAAAGGGCCAACACTCTGGAGATAATATTCCAGAGCATCTTAAAAATGCATCCTCTTTCACAGCTTTCAAAGGCAAACTATATAGTTTTCTTTTGAACAAATAGTTGCTGCTCATTAAGAACTAATTATTCTCATTGTAAGGAAACAAATATGGAAATGATGCCGATAATAACGATCCTGTATCTAGTGGCATACTTAATACTTTATTATTAACATTATTGTAACATTTTTATTACAGCATTATTATTTTCTATGAAAGCTACATTTAATTTAACTATATGTCTAACCCTCTTATTTGTTAGTTTAATTACATGTCTACTTATAAGTTACTATTAATGTTGAATAACCATTGTACAAAATGGAAATAAATGTTTTTTTTTTTTTTTGTTTGTAGGATCCCGTGCGAGATCCTAGCCATACACAGAACCGCGTCAGATGCTTTTATGAAATCCATTTGTGTATGTTTACCTAACTAATAATATGGTAGCCTAGGTTTACACTGTTTAAGAAATCGAGAACCATGTCAGATGCGTTTATGAAATCCATTTGTGTGTGTCTAGCTAAGTAACATTATGGTATCCTAGGTTTACACTGATTAAGAAATCGGGCCAAAGAGATTACTTAAAGTATTCTATAATTAGGTCATTTTGATATGGAATACTGTCAGTGTATTTTTCAGAAAGGGCTCCTAGATTATTGTGAGAAAGTGGTATTGTCTTTAAGTTAGAGCATACCAGAGTATAAGCTTTTAATCAATAATAATAATAATTCTACCTTGGCTGTTTCCCCCTTTAATTGGGGGGTAGCTGACATAAAAAAAAGAAAACAATAAGGGGATTTCTTTGCTCTTTGGGCAATGGCAAGGGAGCTAGCGACCGTTCAGATGACACTGCTGGTAATAATAATAATAATAATAATAATAAAAATAATAATAAAAATAATAATAATAATAATAATACTCCCACTCTTAATTATGTGTGTACACATTTATTTTCTTTAAACGCATCCTTGACTGACATTTTTTCATATATATGTGCGTGTGTGTGTGTTCGCACGCCTACGTGGGTGTGTGTGTGTGTGTGTGTGGGGGGGGGTGATCTTGCATCCACCGTTTTCATCAGTGTGGATGCTACATTTTTTATTCCTTGAAATCGTTACATCACATGATTGCTTCCAAAAGGAAATTTGTACTTATTACGTGTCCTTTTTATTTTCCTTCACTTCAGATCTAAGTCTATATGTAGTTATTTATATATAGATTTATTTATTTATTTATTTATATATTCCTTCGAAGGGAAAGTATATATTAAGTTTTTAACGCCCTAGTCCAAGTTATCTTTAATCCTTTGCTCAAATGCTGCTTTTATTGCGTTGTAGTCCTGTATTTACTTTTAAAAGTGTTCCTACAGACAGGAAACTACATAAAAAGTGATCTAATGGTAAAAAGTAGGGTAAATTTTTAGAAGAGGGGATTATAAGAAAAACAAACAAACATTTTTATGCATCCTAACCTAACCCGAACTAACCTCAACTCCCCTAGGGGAACGCTTCCTCACAAGCCGGGGGCTCTATAAGAAATAAACAACATTTTTATGCGTCCTAACCTAACCTAAACTAACCTAACCTCACCTAGGGGAACACGTCCTCCCTATTTATAGAAAAAAACATATTCCATTAATCCCCATAACTAAAATAATACCAGAAGTAGTTAATCTTTATATATTCTTAAACACCTTTAACAATCTTCCTTCCATTTATCCTTCCATCTTCTCTTACTCCTCGTTCTCGCTTTCTAACATTTTTCGATTTCTCCCCATCCATTCTTTTGTCTTTTCCCATCCATCTCCTGACTCCCCTCTCCGTATCTGAAGCGGTGTGTGTGTGTGTAACTGACAGCGTCTGGAGTGTGTGTAAAGACGCAAGGTAATTGCTTAAGCCCTCTGTCTTTCTCACACCTTTCTCAGCGTCTCAAGGACTAGCTCGTCCTTCACTTGACCTCGTCACCTCTCATTTACTGGAGTTAACCTAAAGACCTTAATGTCGAAAGAGCAGCAGGACTGTATTTATGATACTGATAATAATATGTCACATAATCTTAGACGTAAGAATAATCCTGTACTTGCTTGGTTGCTGAACACTGATTCATTAATTTTTCAGTGCTATTTTTGAAAGGTAATACTTACTATCATCGATTTTGGCATTCTTTTAAATATGTTGAAAAATGCCAGATTTATCCATGTTGAGGTCTGTACTTTTATGAACATTTGAATATGGCTTAAATTGGATTTTTTTTCCGAGATAGAAATATATATATATATATATATATATATATATATATATATATATATATATATATATATATATATATATATATATATATATATATATTTAGCTGATGCGTTAAATCTAGAAGATTTGCCGCTGAAATACTCAGAGAGCATATCTAGGTAGTTAACTAAGAACTTTTATTTGTCATCACAGTTCATGGTTTTAATCCAAAGTTATGGAATCTATTTTGTCGTCCGTGTTGCTTGGCACATCGCGAGTTTTTAGCTAGTTAGAGGAAATTGTTAACACACGTACACACATATACCTGGCCTTATTCCCCCTTGTAAGGGGGGTGGCCGACTCAAGAAACACGTATACACCGCGATCCACACATACTTCAACACTCCTCTTAGCTCCTTGGGGATAAAGGGTTGCCCCCTGAGAGAAGGGGTAGAATACTTCCTCCGTGTTCCCCTGGGTGTCGTAAAAGTCGACTAAATGGGGCGGAGCGGGGGACTGGAAATCCCCTCTTCTGTATTTTTCATTCTACGAGTGGCCAAGAAATTAATGATACTGAGATTAATTTGTGTTAATCAAATTTGTTTCCAGGCAGTTGTTTAGTATTTAATATTGTCTTCTATAGACAATCGTAATGAAACTTATAATAATGTTTAAATATCCCTCCTGGAGCGTAAGACATCAGTGTAGTTTTCAGGCACTGAAAGTAAATTAATATTCTTAGAACCATCATGATGAAAACTCAAATATTAATATTTTAAATATTCTTCCTGGGGCAGAAGATATCAGTGTAGCTTATAAGTATAAGAACATGTTTCTAAATAATGTTCATATAAAAACTCTTATCTTTGCAATCGGATATTGTTAATATAATTCTATGTGGAATGACAGATAATTACTGTGCCAAAGCGCTACCAGCTATACCATTGAAGGTCTTAAAAGAAGAAGCAAAACTTCAAAGTTAACTGCTTTGCTAGGAATGAGCTATATCGGCTAGGAGAGAAATAATGCGAATTTCCTTAAAAACCAAATCTGTAATTGTGGGTCAAACATTTTTGTGTTTATCGGATCGTGAGCCCATGACGATACTGTCCCACCATGGACTCCACACACTTAATGGTATATTCATTAAGTCTTTGGAGTTAATAAGGGTTATTACATAAAGGATCCCTTCACTCTTGGCTTCTCAGCATTAAGTAACTGTACGAAGAACTACGTGGAGGCGAACATCGATCCTCGTGAGGGGGAGCCACTTTAAGGCGGCATTGTTCTTATTACAACTGAGCGCACTGATTGGAACAATGGTAATCTTTAAGTAAGAAATGGCACCATTACCATCAAAATCCGTGTGGGTGTTCCGGTTTTACGTCACGGACTCACTTTTCTACCAAGGGCTAACCATCAGTATCAGTGTGGATATGACCATTTAATTCCCAAGCCCCCCCCCCATCCCTCTTACCAAATGATTGCGCTCTCTTAGTTTTATCAAAGGTGTGGGGGAATATTCCTCCCAATTCTTCTCGTTTCAGGTAGTGGTAAATTAAGTTCTTTCAGCTTTTCCTCTCCGTTGAAACTTCGTCTTTCCGCCACCATATTTTTTAGATTAAAAGGTTATCTTTTATAACTTTACAAAATAATTCCTTGCATTATTTAATGAAATACCGCTAACTTAGTATTGTTTAAATACCTCTAGCGTATAAACTTTCTCTTGTTTTTCCAGCTTTTTTTTCCTGTAACCTTCAGTTTCTATAAAAAGGGTGATATAATTTCTTTTTATATATGAAAGGAAAGCTCACAATATTACAATATTCAGTGTAGAGAGTCCACACCGTGAAGATTGCGTAGTTCAGTATCAACTAAGATATAATAAAACATTTTTAATTGTAGGAGCAAATAGTGCAATATATCCTAAATATTGTGCAACATTGTGAAGACTGAGAAATTTAGTGTCTTTCAGAATATTAAAATTTCGAATGGCAGTAACGAATTTTGCAGCACATCCTGTATATGATGCCCGAGTACAAATTGTTATTGAGTCGCAAAAGCTAAAATATTTTTATAAGTTAGTGCAAATAACAGCAGTGTGAGATAGATGATAGATGGATATAAATATAGATAGATAGATGGATAGATAGATAGATAAATAGATAGATAAATAAATAGATAGATAAGTAAATAGATAGATATATAGATATATAGATAGATAAATAGATAGATAGATAGATAGATAGATTTAGAGATACTGTGAATTGTAGAGTGAAAAGAAAACCTGAAAAGAGGATACGCAAGTGAGTGAGTGAGTGTGAAGTGAAGTTGTGAAAGTGTGGCTAAGGTGTAGATAAGTGTGGCACCTCCAGGGCAGGTAAGTGACAGAGGCAATGGCACTTCTCCTCGGTAATTGGAAGCATGAAAAGTTGAGGACCTGCGAGAGGTTGGAGGAAAGGGGAAAAGAGTAATTTACATTGTGCTGGAGTTAGAAAGGAATTAAAGAGGAAAGAGATAAAAATGCCATAAAGGTTGGAATGCCATAGGATTAGGAGAAGGAATTAAATAGAAAAAGAGATAAAAATGTCACAGAGGTTGGAATGGCATAGGCATGTGAGAAGGAATTAAATAGAAAAAGAGGTAAAAATGTCATAACTTTATTTTCCATTTCATTATACAATGGGTATTCATCAGCCGGGGCAAGCCCCAACCCCCCACTGTGGTGTCCAACCACAGCAGTTCCTGCCAGGAAACAGCTTAAACTCTCGGTCTTGGACGGGAACCGATCTTTCGACCTCGTGAATGCGAAGCCAGCGCGTTACCACTGTACTAGCCAGCAGGTTGGAATGCCATAGGATTAGGAAAAGGAATTAAATAGAAGAGATAGAAGCGTCATAAAAGTTTGAATGCCACATGATTGTGAGAAGGAATGAAATAGAAGAGACAGAAGTGTCACAAAGGTTGGAATGCCATAGGATTAGGAAAAGGAATTGAATAGAAGAGATAGAAGTGTCATAAAGGTTGGAATGCCGTAGGATTAGTAGAAGGAATTAAATAGGAGATAAAAGTGTCATAAAGGTTGGAATGCCATAGGATTGGAAGGAATGAAATAGAAAAGATAGAAGTGTCATAAAGGTTGGAATGCCATAGGATTATGAGTAGGAAATAAATAGGAAAGAGATAAAAATGCCATAAAGGTTGGAATGCCATAGGATTAGGAAAAGGAATTAAATAGAAGAGATAAAAATGTCATAAAGGTTGGAATGCCATAGGATTAGGAAAAGGAATTAAGTAGGAAAGAGATAAAAATGCCATAAAGGTTGGAATGCCATAGGATTAGAAGGAATTAAATAGAAGAGATAAAAATGCATAAAGGTTGGAATGCCATAGGATTAGGAGGAGTTAAATAGAAAAGAGATAAAAATGTCATAAAGGTTGGAATGCCATAGGATTAGGAGAAGGAATTAAGTAGGAAAGAGATAAAAATGCTATAAAGGTTGGAATGCCATAGGATTAGAAGGAATTAAATAGAAGAGATAAAAATGTCATAAAGGTTGGAATGCCATAGGATTAGGAGAAGGAATAGAAGAGATAAAAATGCCATAAATGTTGGAATGCCATAGGATTAGGAGAAGGAATTAAATAGAAGAGATAAAAATGTCATAAAGGTTGAAATGCCATAGGATTGTGAGAAGGAATTAAATAGAAAAGAGATAAAAATGCCATAAATGTTGGAATGCCATTGGATTAGGAGAAGGAATTAAATAGAAGAGATAAAAATGTCATAAAGGTAGGAATGCCATAGGATTGTGAGAAGGAATTAAATAGAAAAGAGATAAAAATGCCATAAAGGTTGGCATGCCATAGGATTAGGAAAAGGAATTAAATAGAAGAGATAAAAATGTCATAAAGGTTGGAATGCCATAGGATTGTGAGAAGGAATTAAATAGAAAAGAGATAAAATGCCATAAAGGTTGGAATGCCATAGGATTAGGAAAAGGAATTAAATAGAAGAGATAAAAATGTCATAAAGGTTGGAATGCCATAGGATTGTGAGAAGGAATTAAATAGAAAAGAGATAAAAATGTCATAAAGGTTGGAATGCCATAGGATTAGGAGAAGGAATTAAATAGAAGAGATAAAAATGTCATAAAGGTTGGAATGCCATAGGATTAGGAAAAGGAATTAAGTAGGAAAGAGATAAAAATGCCATAAAGGTTGGAATGCCATAGGATTAGAAGGAATTAAATAGAAGAGATAAAAATGCATAAAGGTTGGAATGCCATATGATTAGGAGGAGTTAAATAGAAAAGAGATAAAAATGTCATAAAGGTTGGAATGCCATAGGATTAGGAGAAGGAATTAAGTAGGAAAGAGAAAAAAATGCTATAAAGGTTGGAATGCCATAGGATTAGAAGGAATTAAATAGAAGAGATAAAAATGTCATAAAGGTTGGAATGCCATAGGATTAGGAGAAGGAATAGAAGAGATAAAAATGCCATAAATGTTGGAATGCCATAGGATTAGGAGAAGGAATTAAATAGAAGAGATAAAAATGTCATAAAGGTTGAAATGCCATAGGATTGTGAGAAGGAATTAAATAGAAAAGAGATAAAAATGCCATAAATGTTGGAATGCCATTGGATTAGGAGAAGGAATTAAATAGAAGAGATAAAAATGTCATAAAGGTAGGAATGCCATAGGATTGTGAGAAGGAATTAAATAGAAAAGAGATAAAAATGCCATAAAGGTTGGCATGCCATAGGATTAGGAAAAGGAATTAAATAGAAGAGATAAAAATGTCATAAAGATTGGAATGCCATAGGATTGTGAGAAGGAATTAAATAGAAAAGAGATAAAAATGCCATAAAGGTTGGAATGCCATAGGATTAGGAAAAGGAATTAAATAGAAGAGATAAAAATGTCATAAAGGTTGGAATGCCATAGGATTGTGAGAAGGAATTAAATAGAAAAGAGATAAAAATGTCATAAAGGTTGGAATGCCATAGGATTAGGAGAAGGAATTAAATAGAAGAGATAAAAATGTCATAAAGGTTGGAATGCCATAGGATTAGGAAAAGGAATTAAGTAGGAAAGAGATAAAAATGCCATAAAGGTTGGAATGCCATAGGATTAGAAGGAATTAAATAGAAGAGATAAAAATGCATAAAGGTTGGAATGCCATAGGATTAGGAGGAGTTAAATAGAAAAGAGATAAAAATGTCATAAAGGTTGGAATGCCATAGGATTAGGAGAAGGAATTAAGTAGGAAAGAGATAAAAATGCTATAAAGGTTGGAATGCCATAGGATTAGAAGGAATTAAATAGAAGAGATAAAAATGTCATAAAGGTTGGAATGCCATAGGATTAGGAGAAGGAATAGAAGAGATAAAAATGCCATAAATGTTGGAATGCCATAGGATTAGGAGAAGGAATTAAATAGAAGAGATAAAAATGTCATAAAGGTTGAAATGCCATAGGATTGTGAGAAGGAATTAAATAGAAAAGAGATAAAAATGCCATAAATGTTGGAATGCCATTGGATTAGGAGAAGGAATTAAATAGAAGAGATAAAAATGTCATAAAGGTAGGAATGCCATAGGATTGTGAGAAGGAATTAAATAGAAAAGAGATAAAAATGCCATAAAGGTTGGCATGCCATAGGATTAGGAAAAGGAATTAAATAGAAGAGATAAAAATGTCATAAAGGTTGGAATGCCATAGGATTGTGAGAAGGAATTAAATAGAAAAGAGATAAAAATACCATAAAGGTTGGAATGCCATAGGATTAGGAAAAGGAATTAAATAGAAGAGATAAAAATGTCATAAAGGTTGGAATGCCATAGGATTGTGAGAAGGAATTAAATAGAAAAGAGATAAAAATGTCATAAAGGTTGGAATGCCATAGGATTAGGAAAAGGAATTAAATAGAAGAGATAAAAATGTCATAAAGGTTGGAATGCCATAGGATTAGGAAAAGGAATTAAGTAGGAAAGAGATAAAAATGCCATAAAGGTTGGAATGCCATAGGATTAGAAGGAATTAAATAGAAGAGATAAAAATGCATAAAGGTTGGAATGCCATAGGATTAGGAGGAGTTAAATAGAAAAGAGATAAAAATGTCATAAAGGTTGGAATGCCATAGGATTAGGAGAAGGAATTAAGCAGGAAAGAGATAAAAATGCCATAAAGGTTGGAATGCCATAGGATTAGAAGGAATTAAATAGAAGAGATAAAAATGTCATAAAGGTTGGAATGCCATAGGATTAGGAGAAGGAATAGAAGAGATAAAAATGTCATAATGGTTGGAATGCCATAGGATTAGGAGGAGTTAATTAGAAAAAGAGATAAAAATGCCATAAATGTTGGAATGCCATAGGATTAGGAGAAGGAATTAAATAGAAGAGATAAAAATGTCATAAAGGTTGAAATGCCATAGGATTGTGAGAAGGAATTAAATAGAAAAGAGATAAAAATGCCATAAATGTTGGAATGCCATTGGATTAGGAGAAGGAATTAAATAGAAGAGATAAAAATGTCATAAAGGTTGGAATGCCATAGGATTGTGAGAAGGAATTAAATAGAAAAGAGATAAAAATGCCATAAAGGTTGGCATGCCATAGGATTAGGAAAAGGAATTAAATAGAAGAGATAAAAATGTCATAAAGGTTGAAATGCCATAGGATCGTGAGAAGGAATTAAATAGAAAAGAGATAAAAATGCCATAAAGGTTGGAATGCCATAGGATTAGGAAAAGGAATTAAATAGAAGAGATAAAATTGTCATAAAGGTTGGAATGCCATATGATTGTGAGAAGGAATTAAATAGAAAAGAGATAAAAATGCCATAAAGGTTGGAATACCATGGGATTAGGAAAAGGAATTAAATATAAAAGAGATAAAAATGTCATAAAGGTTGGAGTGCCATAGGATTGTGAGAAGGAGTTAAATAGATAAGAGATAAAGATGTCATAAAGGTTGGAATGCCATAGGATTGTGAGAAGGAGTTAAATAGAAAAAGAGATAAAGATGTCATAAAGGCTGGAATGCCATAGGATTGTGAGAAGGAATTAAATAGAATCGAGATAAAAATGCAATAAATGTTGGAATGCCCTAGGATTAGGAAAAGGAATTAAATAGAAAAGAGATAAAAATGTCATAAAGTGTGGAATGCCATAGGATTAGGAGGAGTTAAATAGAAAAAAGATAAAAATGCCATAAAGGTTGGAATGCCATAGGATTAGGAGATGGAATTAAATAGAAAAGAGATAAAAATGCCATAAAGGTTGGAATACCATAGGATCAGGAGAAGGAATTAAATAGAAAAAGAGATAAAAATGTCACAGAGGTTGGAATGACATAGGATTAGGAGGAGTTAAATAGAAAAGAGATAAAAATGCCATAAAGGTTGGAATGCCATAGGATCAGGAGAATGAATTAAATAAAAAAAGAGATAAAAATGTCACAGAGGTTGGAATGCCATAGGATTAGGAGGAGTTAAATAGAAAAGAGATAAAAATGCCATAAAGGTTGGAATGCCATAGGATCAGGAGAATGAATTAAATAAAAAAAGAGATAAAAATGTCACAGAGGTTGGAATGCCATAGGATTAGGAGAAGGAATTAAATAGGAAAGAGATAAAAATGCCTTAAAGGTTGGAATGCCATAGGATTAGGAGAAGAAATTAAATAGGAAAGAGATAAAAATGCCACAAAGGTTGGAATGCCATAGGATTGTGAGCAGGAGTTACATAAGAAAGAGGCGAAAATGTAGTAAATGTTGGATTGCCAGGATTTGGAGAAGAAATTAAATAAGAAATAGATAGAAATATGATAAATGGAGGAGCATCGTAGGATTGGCAGAAGGGATAAGAGAAGGATGAAAATAGTAGAAATTTAATGATGCAATTTTCCTTTTTGTTAAACAAATATTTTCAATTATTTTTTTGTTTCTTGATTTTTGCTATCGTATACAGGAAGTTGAAGTTACGTACAGTATTTTTGGTGATAGAATTATAGTCATATATAAAATTAGAATTAAGAAAAAGTAGTACATGTGTTTGCTTATTTTTGAGTTCTTAAATTCTCCACACTTAAACGATGGAATTTGGATTGTAAAAATGTAATTGGTTATTGAGGTGTATTAATAACTTCAGTGTATTTTTATATCAAATATTTTTAATTTTTGACTAATGTAAATTATTTCTTCAACTGTCGAGAAGCATTATAAGGTAAACTTATTGAAGTAAATTATTGGTCAGATAAATAGACACATCTTTAAAAAGCTTCTTCAGAAATGTCTAATCCATGTGTACTTAGTCGTACTCATGGCACTGTTGAGTTTTTCGTGGGTGTAAAGGGAAATTAAAGTTCAAAATTGAAAAAAGATTAAAAAGTTTCTTCAGAAATATCTAATCCATGTGTCACTAGTCGTACTCATGCCACTGTTGAGTTTTTCGTGTTTATAAAGGGAAGTTAAAGTTCAAAATGCCATATCCTGTTGTACATTTAGGCCTTTCGGTATTTACGCAACTCGGTTTCAGCTGGTTACGCTTCATTTTCTCGGATTTTAGAAGTGTCAAAAGTGGCATCACTTTTCCGTCATTTCTTCTGTCTATGACCTCTTTGACCCCTACCTCATTGTTATACAGGGTGTCCACAAAGTCTGGGTACATAGGAAATTTCACTATGCAGACCTATTCAATCGAGTTCACCTGAATTTTGTAAAGCGCATCAAATTATGCGTTGAAAATGATGGAAATCATATTGAAAATATTATTTATTAACAGTAGATTTAAATAAAATTGTTTTGTTTTAACAGTATGTGTTAATCTTCGTCTAGGTACACACGAGATTAACACGTACTTTTAAAACAAAACAATTTTATTTAAATCTGATG
>JAXCGZ010000861.1:20000-22500 GCA_037179515.1 Halocaridina rubra
AGTGCCCGAGCCCGATGAAAGCAAAGTTCTTTGTCCGTCCCGGTGTAAAAAAAAAAAAAAAAAAAAAAAAAAATTCTTTGAGGTTATAGTGAAAGACTTTGAAATGAGTATTTTTATTTCTGACTAAAATTATACCGTTCTTTACTATCTCGGAAGAAATATAAAGGCAAAATGACTGAAATTACATAACCGGTGGTTACTTTTAAAGCTGAGAGTGATGGCGATATTGTAGGGACTAATACTGATATCTTATTTTTATTTAACCCGTATCATGAAAAACTCGACATTTTCCATTATATGCAACTCATCAGATGTTTATATGGGGTCGCTGTTTCTCACCAACTTGGAAGGTTGTGCTTCGTTTTAGCTCAATGTTTGACGGCTCTTCTCTACACTATCGATCTTTACTTATTCAGGTTTGGCTCTGGCACTGAGTTGAGATGAAATATCTTATTAGGCATTTTCGTCTCTTGGTGTGGCACTACCTTGGTAAGTCGTCTTTATGAATAAAGGGGGGTTTACACGGTCAAACGGTTTGTCGAACGCGGTTCGAAAGACAAGTGTTTGAAGTGATGTTCGAACGTGTGAACGGGGTATTTGGTTGTCGAACACGTTTGTCGAACGTGTTCGACAACCAAATACCCCATTCACACGATCGAACATCACTTTAAACACTTGTCTGTCGAACCGCGTTCGACGAACCGTTTGACCGTGTAAAACCCCCTTCAGAGAACCTAAAAAGTAAACTTTGGTGAGGACCGCGGTAACGCAATGGTTAGAGAAATTGACTCTGGAAGTAACAGGCCCGTGTTCGGGTCCACCGCGGAGCATTAGGAAGGGTATCCAGTCTTAGTTCTCCAGCTCCAACCTGTCTGTGCGCACAGACAGGTTGGTACAAAACGGCAATATAGATACAAACTGTTGTCAACCTGTGCTTTGAGCGTCTATTCCAGGGATACGAGTTTATTACTTATTTGACTAATAGTTAAGAGAAAGGAAGAGAGAGAGAGAGAGAGAGAGAGAGAGAGAGAGAGAGAGAGAGAGAGAGAGAGAGAGAGAGAGAGAGAGAGAGAGAGAGAGAGAGAGAGAGAGAGAGAGAGAGATGCATAATAGTGTATGAGCAATGAGAAAGAGTGGTTTGGGACACCCAAAACAACAACAATGTACCCACAATGGCAAACAGAATGGGGGATGGGTGGGGGGGCACCCACTCCTTTACCCATTCTAAGTCTTCCTTTCAACGTGTCTGTTTTAACGTTGACGTCAACACAAGGAGACTTTGTCACTCATGTGTCATGCTTGGTGGTAGCAACAATGGGTGGGGATGTCACCGGATTCTGTAATGGTGATTGCGAGATGGCTAAGAGAAGGCGCTGGGAACGACGGAGGAGGAGGAGGAGGAGGAGGAGGAGGAGGAGGAGAGAGAGAGAGAGAGAGAGAGAGAGAGAGAGAGAGAGAGAGAGAGAGAGAGAGAGAGAGAGAGAGAGATTCTCATAAAAGGAATGAAATATGTCTACTGCTGCCATGATAACAATAACATCAATAAGTACCAGATTCATCACTGGCAAAATGGTCTTTTCTTCTTCTTCACTTTTTAGAGGATAGCTGTGGCACGAAAAGTTTTGCTAATATCGACGCTTGACTTTATGAATATACTATCCTTCCGTTGATCTCACTTATGGGATAGAGATCATTGACTGATATGTTGACTATCATTACCTTACCCCCTTGGTGAGCGAGAGAAACAAAGCTATTCGAACCACGGTTTGAGAATGAGACCCGAACATCTGAACTTCCGGAGTGTGAGATGGTTCGGATCCCTTTTCTGTATCAGCATACGGCGCACAACATAAAATGGAGAAATTAGGTTTATGTAGTGTTTTTGCAAACTTTTATAAATATTGCCAATGGAGTCTCTCTCTCTCTCTCTCTCTCTCTCTCTCTCTCTCTCTCTCTCTCTCTCTCTCTCTCTCTCTCTCTCTCTCTCTCTCTCGTGCTACAGCGGCCTTTCTATGCATATCATACTCGTTGACAGGTGTTTTACTAATGAATGGAACATTCTCTCTCTCTCTCTCTCTCTCTCTCTCTCTCTCTCTCTCTCTCTCTCTCTCTCTCTCTCTCTCTCTCTCCTCTCTCTCTCTCTCTCTCTCTCTCTCTCTCTCTCTCTCTCTCTCTCTCTATATATATATATATATATATATATATATATATATATATATATATATATATATATATATATATATATGAATCCTTTTTACCCCGACCGGGACTTGAACCTAGGACTTATAATTACTAAGCCAAGGCACTACCAACTACACGACAGAAGGTTTAAGGGAAACAAACTTTACAGCTTATATCTTCTATACTAAGAATGAACGCATTCTATCTGAATGCTACTATGTTCATATTACAGTTTCCCCAACCTCACTCGTGGTTTTGTTTTCGCATTTAATTCAACTCCCAGTCTCATTTGGGACCAACAATAACCAAATAAGCTCAT
>JAXCGZ010000861.1:27500-32500 GCA_037179515.1 Halocaridina rubra
TTTCTTACGAAGCTTCAAACTATGACCTCTAGTTCTAGAGCCTGCCATATCAAAATATCCATCCCTATCCACTCTATCATAACCATGAAGAAATTTAAAGACTGTCACCATATCCCCCCTCACTCTTCTAGCTTCGAGTGATGGTAAGTCTAATTCCCTCAGCCTCTCATCATAACTGAGATTGCGTATTTCTGGCACCAGTTTCGTGGCATGTCTTTGAACTTTTTCAAGCTTAGCTATGTGCTTTTTCAAGTGCGGATTCCAAAAGGGGGCTGCATATTCGAGTTTTGGCCTCACATAGGTTACATAAATATTTCTGAACATTTCCTTGTCCATGTGCCTGAAGGCTACCCTTACATTTGATAAGAATGCATATGCTGCCCTTACTATGCCATTTATATGTATTTCTGGAGACAAATCTGCCAGTATGTTTACTCCTAGATCTCTCTCATTTTCTGTCTCATGAAGTTGTACTCCAGCCACCGAGTAGTCAAGCTTGGGCCTTCTTGCACTTGTACCCATTCTCATTTCCTTACATTTTGAAGTATTGAATTTCATTAGCCACTTTTCTGACCACTCATGTGTGATTACCTAATTGTGATTACCTAATTGTGTTTACGGGAAAGAGCCCAAAGCTCGTATCTTCCCGTCTCCTGATCGGTTCCATTTTTAGACTTAGTGATACTTATCATACCTGTCCTTAAAACTATGGATTGAGGTAGCATTAACTACCTCCTCGCTTAGCGAATTCCACTTATCAACTACTCTTACACTGAAAAAGTATTTCCTTACATCCTGCAAACAAGTTTTCTTCCGAAGCTTCAAACTATGACCTCTAGTTCTAGAGCCAGCCATATCGAAATATCGATCCCTATCCACTCTATCATAACCATGAAGGAATTTAAAGACTGTCACCATATCCCCCCTTACTCTTCTAGCTTCGAGTGATGGCAAGTCTAATTCCCTCAGCCTCTCATCATAACCGAGATTGCGTATTTCTGGCACCAGTTTCGTGGCATGTCTTTGAACTTTTTCAAGCTTAGCTATGTGCTTTTTCAAGTGCGGATTCCAAAAGGGGGCTGCATATTCGAGTTTTGGCCTCACATAGGTTACATAAATATTTCTGAACATTTCCTTGTCCATGTGCCTGAAGGCTACCCTTACATTTGATAAGAATGCATATGCTGCCCTTACTACGCCATTTATATGTATTTCTGGAGACAAATCTGCCAGTATGTTTACTCCTAGATCTCTCTCATTTTCTGTCTCCTGAAGTTGTACTCCAGCCACCGAGTAGTCAAGCTTGGGCCTTCTTGCACTTGTACCCATTCTCATTACCTTACATTTTGAGGTATTGAATTTCATTAGCCACTTTTCTGACCACTCATGCAGATTATTTAGATCCTCCTGAAGTTCTCTACCATTGTTCTCGTTTTTTACTTTCTTCACAATCTTTGCATCATCTGCAAACATATTCATGAATGAATTTACAGACTCTGGTAGGTCATTTACATATACAAGGAACAAAAGTGGCCCTAAAACTGAACCCTGTGGAACTCCACTACTAACTCTTCTCCATTCAGACACTGAGTGTCTTACTCTAACCCTCTGTTCCCTTCCTTCTAAGTAAGTTTTTATCCATTCCAAGACATTTCCACCTATTCTAGCCATTGATTGCAGCTTCCTAATAAGTCTCCCATGTGGAACAGTGTCAAACGCTTTCTGGAAGTCTAGGAATATGCAATCTGCCCAGCCCTCTCTTTCCTGTAAGATTTGGCTTACCTCATCATAAAATTCTAATAAGTTTGTTACTGTTGATCTTCCTTCTCTGAAGCCATGTTGCCTCACTGACAAAAAGTTGAAGGATTCCAAGTGAAGAGAGATATGTTTCCTTAGTAGTTTCTCCATAAGTTTGCAAACTATGCTGGTCAAGGAAACTGGTCTATAGTTCAGAGCCGTATCCCTCCTTCCCTTTTTGAAGATAGGTATCACATTTGCTTGTTTCCAGCATCTTGGAATCTCCCCCGACTCCAATGACTCCTTAAATATGATACTTAGTGCCACTGATATTGTGTTTGCGCATTTTTTAAGCACATGAGGGGATATGTCATCAGGACCTGTAGCTTTATGAACATCTAAATCCATCAGCGCTTTGCATACCTCTGTGGCTGTAAGGTTGATGTTCTCTAATACCGGCCCTTGAGTTTCTATCACTGCAATCTGAGGGGGTGGGGTATTTTCTACTGTAAATACTGACTGAAACTCCTTGTTCAATTCTTTGCAGATCTCTTCGTCCGTCTCAGTGATGCTTCCATCCGCTCTCTTTAGCCTTAAAACCTGTTCTTTTACCTTCAGTTTTCCTCTGATAAAGCTGTGGAAAAGCTTGGATTTTCTTTAGCCTTTCTGGTGATGTCCCTCTCATAATCTTTCTCTGCCTCTCTCCTTTTACTTAGGTAGTCATTTCTTGCTCTTTTGTAGGTTTGCCAGGCATTTATGTTTTTTCTCCTCCTATACCTTTTCCAGCATTTGTCTCTCCACTCCTTAGCTCTTTTACACCCATTATCGAACCATTTCTCTCTGGCATGAATTACACCTACTTTGGTGACAGGTATGCAGCAATCTACTATCTTCCCATATTTCTCACAAAAGATGTCATACATTTCTTGTACAGATTTGTTGTAAAATAAGGTTCTCCAGTCAATAACTGCAAAAAGCTCATTCATTTTGATGTAATCTCCTTTCTGATAGTTCCTCCTCATGTCCTCAGTGCCTCTACTCTCAGGAAGAATGTCTTCAATGATATACTCCATCAACAACACACAGTGGTCACTCTTTCCAATTGGTGGTTCATACTCAATATTTTCAATATCCAACACATTATCTGTGAACACCAGATCAAGTAGTGATGGCTCATCCCCACCCCTGGCTCTTGTTGGTTCCATTACATGTTGGTGTAGGAAATTTCCTTGTACGCAATCTAGGAATCTTGCCCCAAAGGAGTCCTCACCACTGTGTGGGTCAAGATTTATCCAATCTATCTCTTTATGATTAAAGTCTCCCATAATCAAAATCCTACATTTTTTCTCCCGCGCCATGTTAACAACTGAGTTTATGACTTCAATCGTACCTATATGACTTTCCTCATAAATTTCAAGCCTATTTTGGTTCCTTGGTGGGTTGTATACAACAGTTATTATAATGTTCTCTGACCCAGTATTTATGCGAGCAACAAGAAATTCCCTGAACTCACTTTCTATAGCCAAGTTTATTTCTTCAACTTGAATCCTCTCACTTATGAGCAGTGCTATCCCTCCACCAGTCCTCTCAGATCTTTCGACCCTTAGTATTCTGAAGCCCTTAGGAAAAACTGTGACACTGTTTATGTCCTCACTCAACTTAGTCTCTGTAATTGCTACTATATCTGCCTTACTGTTGTGAATCCTATCTTTTAATTCTACTGCCTTACCAGCTAATCCATCAGCATTTGTGTATAACAATCTTAATGAGGCCCCATCCCCTGATCTTCTGTCATTATCTTCTTTATCTCCCCTTTGTCTGGAAGTATTCCGTAACGAAAATTTTTCTTCTCTTCTTCATTTCTTTCATCATTTAACCTTCTTGCCTCTTGCAACAAGTTTTTGATCTTTCCCATCTCTTCCTGTGTTCTGTATCGTGTGTGTGTGTATGTGTGTGTGTGTGTGTGTGTGTGTGTGTGTGTATGTGTGTGAATACCTACTAAAGTTTAGTGGTTTAATTTAAAGTATCATAAGAATATTAATATTGTACTTTGCGTTTTTGCTGTTTCTTCTTTTCATTTAAGATAAATTCTATTTTTGCTGGAACAGAAACGGTAATTTAAATTGGTTATACATACTCTTGTTGTGTGTCAAGTAGCACAGAAGACAATGTTGGCTTTCATACGGTTTATAGTTCTGTAGAATTCAGAAAACATTGTTTTCTTACATAATGGCTGTGTTTCTGTAGAGGGTGTTCACCTTCACGAGCTGAGACAGTAGTGTGAAATGACAAGTAAGAAAAAAAATAAAGACCTGGGCGTGGTCACTTCATTCTGTAAAAGGGAGGGTCAATAGTCTTAAGCACGTTTTGACGTATGAAAACTCTAAAATGAAATAAAGATAAAGAAATAATAGAAGACAATTACGACTTATTAATAAAATGAGGATTGGAAAACTTTTAACTATTATTAAGACTGAATGCTCAATATCACACTTTAGAACATTAGTAACAGTCTCCTCCTCCTCCTCCTCCTCCTCCTCCTCCTCCTCCTCCTCCTCCTCCTCCTCCTCCTCCTCCTCCTCCTCCTCCTCCTCCTCCTCCTCCTCCTCCTCCTCCGTATATGAGAAAAAGAGAGAGATGGTTTCTTTGACTGGTAGTTAGGTGATCGCAACAACTCCTACAGAAGAAAAATAAATAAGAGTGGAAAGATGAATAAATATAGAAAAGAATAACACAAATAAAAATTAATTCTCAGTTTATAGCTGAGGTTAACATTATTTCAACTAGTTTAAAAGAGCAAAACTTCCGAATCGATCTGACTAGATGACCTAAGGTCAAGTTATCATCCCTCAGGAGCAAAATTCCTAAATCAATTTGACTTTATGATTGGTCAGTTTAAGATAAAGATTATAATTTGGAATGAATGTTAACGCGCTGGCTTCGTAACCATGAAGTCGGCAGATCGGTTCCCGTCCAAGACCGAGAGTTCAAGCTGTTTACTGGGAAGTTACTGCTGTGAATGGGCACCACAGTGGGGGGTAGGGGCTTACCCCGGCTGACGTTCTGAGGAGCATCTCAGATGGATTCGGAACTGAAACCTGGCGACCTTTACCCTTAAATTGTCTTTGGATTTTGCAGAGTTGTTGTTGTTGAACACAGCCTATCATTTCCTAGACAGACTATATTTGTAGTTTTTTTTTCATATATAATTGTTTACTTCATGTTATTTATCCAGTGTTTCTTCAGACAAGAGCAGAAATCTC